>JAODAL010004837.1:0-151001 GCA_025379985.1 Phyllomedusa bahiana | reverse complement strand
TGGTTAGTAGGGGCAGCACGGTGGCTCAGTGGTTGGGTATGGGCAGCACGGTGGCTCAGTGGTTAGTATGGGCAGCACGGGGGCTCAGTGGTTAGTATGGGCAGCACGGGGGCTCAGTGGTTAGTATGGGCAGCACGGTGGCTCAGTGGTTAGTATGGGCAGCACGGTGGCTCAGTGGTTAGTATGGGCAGCACGGTGGCTCAGGGGGTAAGTATGGGCAGCACGGTGGCTCAGTGGTTAGTATGGGCAGCACGGTGGCTCAGTGGTTTGTTTGGGGCAGCACGGTGGCTCAGTGGTAGTAGGGGCAGCAGGGTGGCTCAGTGGTTCAGTATGGGCAGCACGGTGGCTAAATGGTAGTATGGGCAGCACGGTGGCTCAAAGGTGGGTTAGTTTTGGGCAGACGGGTGGTGCAGTGGTCAGTATGGGTAGCATGGGGGCTCAGTGGTTAGTATAGGCAGCATGATGGCTCAGCGGTTAATATGACGTAGCGCGGTTGCTCAGTGGTTAGATCGGGGTAGAGCGGTGGCTCAGGTGTGGTTAATACAGGGCGGCACGGGGGCTCGGCAGTACGGGGGGCGTGAGGGCTCAGGGGTTAGTATGGGCAGCACGGTGGCTCAGCGGTTAATATGACGTAGCTCGCGGTTGCTAGGGTTATTCGGGCAGCAGGGTGGCCGCGGTTAGGATGTGCACTCGTTTTCGGGGGATAGTACGGTGGGAAATGGGGTTAGTAGGGGACGGCTCAGGGTTAGTAGTGGGCAGCACGGGGGCTCGGGGGTTAGCACTGTTCCTTGCAGCGCTGGGATCTTGGCTTTGAATCCCACCAGTGACTATATCTGCTGGATTCTCAGTGTTCCCTTCGGCTACAAACGGTGTCCCCCCCCACACTCCAATCACGTAAAGAAAGGAATATCTGGAGTTTACTCTGTGAGCCCCAATGGGAACTTGGAGCGACGACGGTCTCTGTACAGCGCTGCGGAATATGATGGTGCTATAGAAATGAATACAATCACTTTCTGTGTCGGCTCGTGCAGTGGAGTTGACTTTAGTGCAGCACAGACATCGTCTCTGTGTCACATCTTTGATCTTCAAGGTCGCTCCCAGCCTGATGGACGAGGCTTCACTAAGCGCCTTTGATCGTTGTGTTCCGGATCGGTGTAATTTGGCGGAGTCTACACTCCGGCTCCATTGTCTGTCTCAGTCCCCAGATGCCCAACCTTGGACAAACCCTTCTAATGTTATAACAGATGCGATGGCAACTACCGCGCAGTGACAGCTCCGCCGGGACGCGGTATCTGGGGAGCGGAGAGGGACCGATGAAAACAAAGCCGAATATACATGTCCTTGAGTGATCTCATCCCCTGGAGACCAACACCTTGATGGTGTAAGTCATTAACACTCTGTGCTCATCACACTCAGACTTTCCTTCTCCCAGTATTTTTATGGTTGAGGCTGATTCTTCTCTGGTCTCTCCGACCTTTTATCTGGGTTGTTTGTTGCTTTGTTGGTCAGGACAAGGCCTTCTCTCTTCAGTCTTGACTTGGTGAGGTCATGGCCTTCTTCAGTCTTGAGCCAGGTTGGCCATTTTCTTGTTGGTCACATCACGGCCTTCCCTCTTCCGTCATAACCTGGGTTGGTTATTGCTCTCTTAGTGAGGTCACGGCCTTCCCTTTTCAGTGTTGACCTGGTTTGGTTGGTGCCTTGTTGGTCAGGACATAACCTTCCCTATTCACTCTTGACCTGGGTTGGACATTGCCTTGTCAGTGAGGACTCAGCCTTCTCTCTTTAGCCATTACTTTGCCATTACCTTGCTAGTCAGGACACGACTTTCCCTTTTCAGTCTTGAGCTGGGTTGGTCATTGTCTTGTTGGTGAGGTCACAGCCTTCCCTTTTCATTCTTGACCATGGTTGGTTGTTGCCTTTTTTGTCAAGTCATGGCCTTCCTTCTTCTGTCTTGACCTGGGATAGCCACTGCTTTGTTGGTCAGAACATGGCCTTCCCTTTACAGTCTTGACCTGGGTTGATCGTTGCGTTGTTGGTGAGGACATGAACTTCCCTCTTCGGTCTTGACCTGGGTTGGTTATTGCATTGTTGGTGAGGACACATCCTTTCCTCTTCAGTCTTGACCTGAGATGGTCATTGCCTTGTTGGTCAGGACACAGACTTCCCTCTTCAAACTTGACCTGGTTTGGTTGTTGTCTTGTTGGTGAGGAAATAGCCTTCCCTCTTCAGTCTTGACCTGGGTTGGTCATTGCCTTGTTGGTGAGAACACAGCGTTCCCTCTCCAGTCTTGACCTGGGTTGGCCATTGCCTTGTTGGTGAGGACATGATTTTCACTTTTCAGTCTTGACCTGGGTTGGTCATTGCCTTGTTGGTGAGGACATGACTTTCCTTCTTCAGTCTTGACCTAGGTTGGTCATTACCTTGTTGGTGAGGACACGGCCTTCCCTCTTCAGTCTTGACCTGGGTTGGTCATTGACTTGTTGGTGAGGACATGACTTTCCTTCTTCAGTCTTGAGCTAGGTTGGTTATTACCTTGTTGGTGAGGAACGAGCCTTCCCTCTTCAGTCTTGACCTGGGTTGGTCATTGCCTTGTTGATGGGTACACGACCTTCCCTCCCTCTTCAGACTTGACCTGGGTTGGTCATTGCCTTGTTGGTGAGGACGCACCCTTCCCTCTTCGGTCTTGACCTGGGTTGGCCATTGCCTTGTTGATGGGGACAGGAACTTCCCTCTTCAGACTTGACCTGGGTTGGCCATTGCCGTGTTGGTGAGGACATACCCTTCCCTCTTCAGACTTGACCTGGGTTGGCCATTGCCGTGTTGGTGAGGACACACCCTTCCCTCTTTGGTCTTGACCTGGGTTGGTCATGGCCTTGTTGGTGAGGACACACCCTTCCCTCTTCGGTCTTGACCCGGGTTGGCCATTGCCTTGTTGATGAGGACATGACTTTTACTCTTCAGTCTTGACCTGGACTGGTCATTACCTTGTGGGTGAGGACACGGCCTTCCCTCTTCAGTCTTGACCTGGACTGGTCCTTGCCTTGTGGTTGAGGACACGGCCTTCCCTCTTCAGTCTTAACCTGGACTGGTCATTGCCTTGTGGGTGAGGACACGGCCTTCCCTCTTCAGTCTTGACCTGGACTGGTCATTGCCATGTGGGTGAGGACAGAGCCTTCCCTCTTTAGTCTTGAGCTCTTTCTTTAGGGTTTCGTTTTCTAAGCAGGAGCTTTAGTCTTTTCTGGGATAGTTTCTCGGGTTTTGCTGATGAATCCTCCTTAATGTATCATTAATTGATATGCGGGATCACCTGGTGGAGTCCAGGAATGGTTGATCTTGGTGAATGCGGCTTTCAGAATGGATTCTGATTACTGGAAATGTTAGTGGACAGTGGTAAATAACACCCAGATCTGCCCGATGCTGCTGATGTATGACGCCCAATGCCATCCGTCTTCCCAAGACGACTCCATGTACATAGAGAGGAAAAATAGCAGAAAAATGTCACAAAAGAGGGGTAAGCAGGAAGAGCAAATGAAATGACTCTAAGGAAAAAAAATGGGAATGATTGGGGCTCAGTGGTTAGTGTTGGCCATCCGGTGGCTCAGTGGTTAGCATGGGCAACACCTTGGCTCAGTGGTTAGTATGGGCAGCACGGTGGCTCAGGGGTTAGTATGGGCAGCACGGTGGCTCAGTGGTTAGTATGGGCAGCACGGTGGCTCAGTGGTTAGGATGGATGGCACGGTGGCTCAGTGGTTAGTATGGATGGCACGGTGGCTCAGTGGTTAGCATTGACAACACGGTGGCTCAGTGGTTAGCATTGACAACACGGTGGCTCAGTGGTTAGTATGGGCAGCACGGTGGCTTAGTGGTTAGTATGGTCAGCACGGTGGCTCAGGGGTTAGTATGGCCAGCACAGTGGCTCAGTGGTTAGCATTGACAACACGGTGGCTCAGTGGTTGGCACGATGTATCACGGTGGCTCAGTGGTTGGCACGATGTATCACGGTGGCTCAGTGGTTGGCATGATGTAGCACGGTGGCTCAGTGGTTGGCACGATGTATCACGGTGGCTCAGTGGTTGGCACGATGCAGCACGGTGGCTCAGTGGTTGGCACGATGCAGCACGGTGGCTCAGTGGTTGGCACGATGGATGTCTGTGGCTCAGTGGTTGGCTTGATGGAGCACTGTGGCTCAGTGGTTGGCTCGTTGTAGCACGGTGGCTCAGTGGCTGGCACGATATAGCACGTTGGTTCAGCGGTTAGTGTGGGCGGCACGGTGGCTCAGGGGTTAGTATGGGCAGCACGGTGGCTCAGTGGTTAGTATGGGCAGCACGGGGGTTCAGGGGTTAGTTTGGGCAGCACGGTGGCTCAGTGGTTAGCATTGACAACACGGTGGCTCAGTGGTTAGCATTGACAACACGGTGGCTTAGTGGTTAGTATTGACATCACGGTGGCTCAGGGGTAGTATGGCCAGCACAGTGGCTGGCACGATATAGCACGTTGGTTCAGCGGTTAGTGTGGGCAGAATGGCGGCTCAGCGGTCAGCTTGGTGGCTCGATAGGATAATCTGGGATTTAGACTGTGAGCCCCATTGGGGAAAGGGAGTGACGTGACTGATGACAATCTCTGTACAGCGCTGTGGTATATAACTGCGATATAGAAATGGATAAAATATATTTTTGGTCTCTGTTCACATTATTTCTGTTCTGCTGCCTCTAAGGCAACAGAACAATAGAAATAATTGGGGCGCCGGACCTTAATAGAGCTTGTGCCCATCATAGAATCCAGCATCTCCTCTGGACAGATTGGTGCTGCATGCTGCGCTGGAATCTCCAATGCAGATGGGAACGTGGCCTAAAATGTTTCCAGTCCAGGGCCGGGCAGGTCTGAACCTCAAGGAGCACAAGAAGGACAAAGTCATCAAGTGAGAGCTGAGAACCTGTGCAGATCCTCGGAGCTTTCCAGTGTGCAGCCATTTCTCCGTGTTCTTCTCCGTGCGTCATTGAGAGGAGAGTAGACGGTTTCTAATGATCACAACCATATGGCGGCATCAGTACTTACAGCTGTCACCTTATTAACGGTGCTGTTTGTTGCCATGAGATCCAAATGTTGATGCTCGGACAGATGGTGGAGATGATCTTTGTTTGGCACCGATGGCGAGGTGACCGGCAGACGCGCTCGCTGCTAGGACGTGGCGCAGCTTCCCATCGAGGGTCGCCGCTCCGGGCACCGGGAGGCCGGGGTCACGTCAGTCTGTTCGGAGATGGTTGTTTCTTAGCAATTCTTGTCTTGTGGCTGCAAAACGTCTAAAAAGTGGCCAAAGTGCTCGGGATTTGGGGCAATATTTCACCATGTGCACGTGGTCCGAGGGGTATGGTGACCGCCACCACTACTTGTATGTGTTGGCTTCATGTATTGGACCTGGTTGTCCTCGGTACTTACCATCATGACTGGACACTATAGTCAGTGACCAATTCTGTCTATAAGGAAGGTGGTCAAAAGTTCATTTTGGCCTTCCCCTAGTTATTGACCTCCAACTAAGCCAAAATCACAAACCAAAACCCAAAGGGGTCCAAAAAGGAGAAGTCAGCTATAGGCGGTGAAGTCGGACTCCTAGGCAGATTCTTTGGTCACACCAGGCAGCGGGGGCCCCTTGCAGTTGGAGGCATCTCCTGGGCGTTGTGGGTTGACGCTCTTGGTTGTGTATCCTGAGGATGCTATCACCTCCAGGTCCACCAGTCAACCTTGTAGGCCACAGGCTGCTGTAGACTGTGAGTGGTGCATATTATTTTTTTGTATTCCAATTGAAGGGGCCACTAATAAGGATGGGGTTCCTACCTATCTACCTAGGCCTACTATGCGAGGCCCTGCATCCCTATCTACCCACCAGGGTTCTTACCCAATTACCTACTGTATCTGTGGCCTTACCTATCGGTAGACCTACTTATCTAGTGGTGGCTTACCTATCTGCCCAATTGGGGCCCTACCTACCTAGGCTGCTAACTATGTTAGTAGTCCTGCATCTCTATCTACCCACCAGGGTTCTTGCCTCCCTACCTACTGTATTTGTTACCTACCCATCTACTGTTGGCTTGCCTATCTGCCCAATTGGGGCCCTGCCTACCTACCCACTAGGGTTCATGTCTGCCTACCTACTATATATGGGGCCTTAGCTACCTATCTACTGTTGGCTTACCTACCTGTCCAATTGGGGCCCTCTCTACCTACCCACTAGGTTCATTCCTGCCTACCTACTGTTTATGGGGCCTTAGCTACTTATCTACTGTTGGCTTAGCTATCTGCCCAATTGGGGCCCTGCCTACCTACCCACTAGGGTTCATTCCTACCTTCTGTACCTGTGGCCCTACTGATTAATAGTCTTATCTACCTGCAGGCGGCTTACCAATCTGTCTAATGTGTGCCCTGTTTACTCGTCCAAGGGAAGCGTGACCTGGTGTGGATGGCAGGGCCCAGTACATGGGGGCCCATAATGCTGTGAAGCCCAGATTGCAGGAGGTGGGTGCCCCCACTGCTGGTGCAGGACTTGTTGTTTTTCCTTCCTGTCTCGTTGGCTCCTGGGTAACCAAGAACTAACATTTTGAATTGTCCCTTGAAGACCTGAATTGAAATTACAGCAGATAAAATGAGGCGCTGACAGAGGTGAAGGAGAAGGTTTCCTAATCTCCGCGCTATGAGGCGAGGGTTAAACACTTGTGCAGCAGCGTCTTCCAGCAGAGACTCCCCGGACTGGATGATACCATCTTCCTGATATGTAGCTCCGAGGGCTTTGAAAAGATAATTGTCTTTGACTTGTGCTAAGTTTGATGTGTATCTCTTGCTTGACCCGCTGTGTTACAGGTCAGACTCACAATGACACACTCCATCACATCAAGAGCAGCGGCGACGATGGCAAGAGGATCCGACACCCGACCTGGTGCTGATAGGTCAAGATAGACCGAGACAACCCTGTGCGCTGGTGCCAGGCTTCCTGGAGATGCACCTTCCATAGGGGTCAGCAGATTCCTGCACCCTCTCCACCCTATACACCTACAATGGCAGTCAGCAGACTCCTACACCCCCCATACATCTACAATAGCGGTTAGCAGACTCCTACACCTCCCCATATACCTTCCATAGCGGTCAGCAGATTTCTACACCACCTCCATCAGACTCCTACACCTCGATGGTCAGCAGATTCCTCTAGTCGACCCCATGGCTTTTTCATAGACCCCCCACCCCCAATCTAGTCTTCTCAACCCCCTTGCTTCTTCAGTGAACCCCCGCTCCCGTGTCTACCCTTCTCAATCCCTTGGCTTCTCCATAGACGACCCCCTCCCCAAATCTACTCTTCTCACCCCCGTGGCTTCCCTTGTCCTCCTTCCCTTTCAGTTGTGCATAAGGTTCCCCATTTCATCCTTCCGCCTCAGTATAACCTGATAGGTGAGACCCAGACACCATCGTAGCTGCTCACCCTGCGGCTGAACCGTTTAGTGCAGTCATAGCCCTTATTTGGAACTACAACTCCCAGCACACCGTATGCGTGACCTCCCTTCACAACAGCCGGCTTGTTCTGGTGGTGCACACCTGTGAGCGCAGACACATTCCTCTATAGACGCCTTATTGTGCTGTAACAAGGTTGGCACCGGTGCCAGCGCAGAGGAGTTAAGAGCTGTAACGTCGCCCACAGCGGGTTCTGTAAGCGCTAGAACAATGCAAACATTGTCACCACCCGGGCAGCAGCCCCGACGTACAGGAAAGGTGACTGCATTAGGATGGGAGGACACGGACGTCAGCGGGCGGAGGGGTCAGGGGCGTCGGGAGTCACCACCTGGTGGTCGATACGAGGACAGGTGGGTTACCTGGTGCCCGGTCTCATCTGAACACGAGGGACCCCAGTGTTAGGGATAAGGCATGCACAGACATCGGGTCCTATCATCTCCAGCTCTCATGGAATGCTGGGAGTTGTAGTGTCCCAGCAGCCACCAGTCAATGTTGTGAGCAGTGTACGGTATGATGACAGATAGGTTACCTGGTGCCCGGTCTCATTACAACACAAATGACTCCATTGTCAGGGATAAGCAATGCAAAAACATTGGGTCCGATCATGGAATGCTGGGAGTTGTAGTGTCCTATCAGGCACCAGTCATTCCTCTGAGACTTGAGCGATGGACAGTATGATGACTGGTTACCTGGTGCCGAGTCTCAACAGAACACAAATGACTGCATTGTAATGCAACAACATGGGGTCTTATCATCTCCAGCTCTCGTGGAATGCTGGGAGTTGTAGTGTCCCATAAGGCACCAGTCAATCCTCTGAGACCTGAGCAGTGGTCAGTATGATAGGTTACCTGGTGGCAAATGACCCCAGTGTTAGGGATAAGGCATGCACAAGCCTCAGGTCCTATCATCTAAAGTTGTCATATGATGCTGGGAGTTGTAGTTTCCCAGCAGCCACCAGTCAATGTTGTGAGCAGTGTACGGTATGATGACAGATAGGTTACCTGGTGCCAGGTTTCATTACAACACAAGTGACTCCATTGTCGGGGATAAACAATGCAAAAACATTGGGTCCAATCATGGAATGCTGGGAGTTGTAGTGTCCCAGCAGCCACCAGTCAATCCTCTGAGCAGTGGTCAGTATGATGACTGGTTACCTGGTGCCGGGTCTCATCAGAACACAAATGGCTGCATTGTAATGCAACAACATGGGGTCCTATCATCTCCAGCTCTTGTGAATGCTGGGAGTTGTAGTGTCCCAGCAGCTACAGGTTGGAGCTGCATTACTGCCATGGTTCCAGGCCTCCGTTTGCAGCGCTGTAATACTCGGGATCACTTTGGGACACAGTTCATAAGTGTTTCCTCCTTCGTTGTGATTGTCAGTTGTCTCCAGAAACCATAATTGGCTAAAAAAAAACAACAATCCGGAGAAATTCCTGTTGTCGGACCCTATGATCACTCTTCAGAGTAGTTGGGGTTGTCCGGGCGGTGGGGCTGCGCCCCCGGTGAGGTGTTGGCCGACGACAGCGACGTGGTTGTGGCCGGTTTGCTTTCTAGATCCTCGCGGCTCTAGTGTTCTAGAAAACCAGGAGAATTTTGGAGAAGCACAATTCACCTCGTGTCCCGTTGCGCATGCGCGGGAGTGAAGGAAGGGGACAGTTTTTGGCGACGGGCCGCTGTTACTTGGTGTCATACAGCTTTGTAGATGTCCACCTCCCTGCAGAGACTGTGCCCTACAGTGAGATGATCACTAGTATTCAGGTTTTTCATGTTTTTTTTTGATGGTTTCATGTTTTTTTTATTATGGGGGTCTCTCCAGTGGAAAAACTTGAGTCCATATAAATCTACATCTGATAAGTCATATCCTTCCTCGTTATAGGGCCTGGACCTGTCTGATGAGGTTTGGCCTTTAGAGGAAGAAAGAAAGAGAGCACTTAAAGGGGTTTTCTCACCATGCGGTTTAACAAAGCCTGCTCTTCTCCCCGACTTCAGGCTCCCACTTCCTGTTTGGGCTGTGGTTGGTTACATATATAGTTAGTACGGTTGAAAAAAGACACACGTGTCCATCAAATTCAACCAAGAGTGGGGAAAATGTGGGTGAAGGGAGGGAGACAAGGACTTTAAGCCCCGCCCCTCCACTGGTGAATGCCCTGAAACCCACAAGGAAAGGACCAATCTGCCCCAGGGAAGACCCCATCTCTGACCCCAGAAGTCCAGGGAAGACCCCATCTCTGACCCCAGAAGTCCAGGGAAGACCCCATCTCTGACCCCAGAAGTCCAGGGAAGACCCCATCTCTGACCCCAGAGTCCAGGGAAGACCCCATCTCTGCCCCCAGAAGTCCAGGGAAGACCCCTTTCTCTGACCCCAGAAGTCCAGGGAAGACCCCATCTCTGACCCCAGAAGTCCAGGGAAGACCCCATCTCTGACCCCAGAAGTCCAGGGAAGACCCCATCTCTGACCCCAGAAGTCCAGGGAAGACCCCATCTCTGACCCCAGAAGTCCAGGGAAGACCCCATCTCTGACCCCAGAGCCTCCACCAGCCAGGATCCAGAATTTTACATAGCTACGTACGCATTAATATTCTTTAGTTTCAGGTAGGTATCTAAGCCTTTCTTGAAACCCTCACCTGTTCCTGCTGTGACCAGCTCCTCAGGCGGCTATTCCACAGATTCACAGTTCTTATAGTGAAGAACGCTTTCCTCCTCTGGAGATTGAATCCTTTTCTGTCCACACGAGGGAGCACCCCCTTTGTCTTTTGAGGGGGTTTACATGAAATAGCTTTTCCCCATACTTTTTGTAGGGATCATTTATATAATTATATAAATTAATCATGTCGCCCCCCCCCGAAGCCGCCTTCTCTCAAGACTAAACAAGTTCAATTCTACTAACCTCTCCTCATAACTAAGATGCTATATTCCCCTTATAAGTTTGGTTGCTCATCTTTGAACTCTCTCTAGCTCCGTTACATCTACGGCTTCAGGCTCCCACTTCCTGTTAGGGCTGTGGGTGGTTCTGTGCTTTCAGGCTCCCATTTCCTATTCAGGCTGTGGGTGGCTCTATGGCTTCATGTTCCCACCTCCTGTTTGGGCAGGCGGAACATGCTGCCTTCCATGCCTGTTGTCAGTAAATTGGAAAACTTGTCCTTTTTCATGCAGACCCCGTTATGTTCCAGATGATTGTAGTTTTGTTACATTGTTGTTGTTCCATTGTTTGTTGCTTGTTCCATTGTTTTTAGATTTTGTTATATTGTTTGTTCCATTGTTGTTACATTGTTATTGTTGCTTGTTCTGTTGTTGTTGTTACATTGTTTGTTGTATTGTTGTCCCATTGTTTTGTTACATTGTAACTCGTTACATTGTTGCAGTGTTGCTTGTTCCATTGTTGTTGCATTGTTGATCCATTGTTTTGTTACATTATAGCTTGTTCCATTGTTCGTTACTTTGTTGCATTGTTGATCCATTGTTTTGTTGTAGCTTGTTCCATTGTTGTTACATTGTTTGTTACATTGTTTGTTGCGTTGTTGATTGTTGCAGTGTTGCTTGTTCCATTGTTGTTGCATTGTTGATCCATTGTTTTGTTACATCGTAGCTTGTTCCATTGTTGATCCATTGTTTTGTTACATTGTAGCTTGTTCCATTGTTTGTTATATTGTAGCTTGTTCCATTGTTGCCGCTGCTCCCTGTGTTTCGTGCACCTCCAGCGCGGCACATGTATGTCCTGCGCGGCCGCTCTATGTATACACACATTAAATTATATTTACCAGCTGCCTGCAGCTCCGGTTAAAATGTGTTTGACTCAGCACAATAGCAGCTGCAGGAGAGCGGCTGTCAGGTAGATAAATGTATTATCTGATATTGCCTCCGCGAGCTAAACGCAGGAATAAAACATGCGCCAGGCTTCCCCTAAGCTCTGTAGCGTTGTCAAGTTCTGTTCCTACATTGTCTTGATAAAAAGCCCGGCTGTTCTTTCTCCAAATCGACGTGAAGAGCCGGAGCGGCCATGATGGGGGGAGTGACACCGAGGCGATGGCCGCGTCAGATGTAGTTACTGCAGGGGAGACGTCTGTTAACCCTTTCAGAGATGAGCGGTGGTCGAGGAGCTGTAGACGGGGCCCCGGCAGGTTTATGTGCAGGAGGCGCTCTAATGGGGTCTGGATGCCGCCTGTTATTGCATCACGCCCTCAGCTGATGATATGATGTCACTTCCTGTCTCACCGATGACCTCATCAGCTGCTGATGTAATGAAAGGCCAAGCGGGAGGCGGTTATAAGCGTCGCGGTGATGGAGGCAAAATCCGCCCCAACCTGAGGCCGACCCAGCGCCTCCAGGGAGAGCTCAATGTACATCTTATTTCTTACATTTCTTTTACTGCCCGATTTTTCTGCTGCAGATATTTATTTTGGTGAATTTTGCAGCTGTTTCAGGCGTGAAAAAGCCGCGATGAGTGACGGGGAAACCGTGTTAATAGGGAACATCGCTTAGATTTTGAATTGAGATGTGGATTATAAGTGGATTTTGGGGCCTTAGACCCAGGGCAGCACGGTGGCTCATGGGCCCACCAGTGGAGGTAATTCTTGAGGCCACCAGTGGAGTTGATTCTTGAGGCCACCAGTGGAGTTGATTCTTGAGGCCACCAGTGGAGTTGATTCTTGGGGCCCACCAGTGGAGAACATTCTTGGGTCCACCAGTTGAGATGATTCTTGGGTTCACCAGTGGAGATGATTCTTGGGGGCCACCAGTGGAGATGATTCTTGGGTCCACCAGTGGAGATGATTCTTGGGGTCACCAGTGGAGTTGTTCCTTGGAGCCACCACTGGAGTTGATTCTTGGGGCCACCAGTGGAGTTGATTTTTGAAGCCTACCAGTGGAGATGATTCTTGGCCCCACCACTGGAGATGTTTCTTGGGCTCCACCAGTGGTTAAGATTCTTGGGCTCCACCAGTGGAGAAGATTCTTGGGCTCCACCAGTAGAGAAGATTCTTGGGGCCACCAGTGGAGAAGATTCTTGGGCTCCACCAGTGGAGGAGATTCTTGGGGCCCCACCGGTGGAGGAGATTCTTGGGGCCCCACCGGTGGAGGGGATTCTTGGGGCCCCACCGGTGGAGGGGATTCTTGGGGCCCCACCGGTGGAGGGGATTCTTGGGGCCCCACCGGTGGAGGAGATTCTTGGGGCCCCACCGGTGGAGGGGATTCTTGGGGCCCCACCGGTGGAGGTGTTTCTTTGGGCCCCACCGGTGGAGGGGATTCTTGGGGCCCCACCGGTGGAGGGGATTCTTGGGGCCCCACCGGTGGAGCGGATTCTTGGGTCCCTACTGTTGGAGCTGATGCTGTGGGGCCCCACGGGTGGAGTTTCTTGGGACTATTGTAAATGATTGCAATGTGAACACTGATTAAACTCTGTACAGCGCTGTGGTATATAACGGTGCCATATAAATGTATAATAATTAAATCTATTTTAGTATCTGCCCCCTTGTTCCTATCTTGATTGGGGTCTGGGCTATCTTGATCGCCCTCCGGGGGAGCCGCCATGTCCCCTATGTGCGGCGCTCTCGGCGTCTGCGGCGGTCCTGGGGCGTGCGGCAGCTGTTAGGCTCTTCGCAAGGAGGGGGGGGGGAATCTAAAAAATCGTGTTTTCCGGTGCTGCCTGTGAACTTTTGAGAAGATTCCTGGGTGATCGGCTTACACGCTTTGAAAGCGGTCTGGCTCTGTAATCTGGTAAAATGTGTCAGCCCTATGGAGGAATAAGCCTTCCGCGAGACTTTCTTCATTGTTGAGGTAATTGTCTCCTCCCTGACAGGCACATTCATCAGTGGCTTAATGGTCAATCAAAAGTTGGCAGCCAGAGTGTTTTCATTCTTCCCTATCCACTACATTAGGCATACTTAATCAAAATGTCTCCGCGTAATGGCTGTGAAGAGTTCATGACTGACTGATCCGTTGTCTGTGCTGATAGAAAATTAACAGCTCAGTGCTGGAGAGATGTGAGCCCGCAGATAAACAAATTGAACATTAATATTTCATCTCGGGGACCTGTGCGATCGCTGGCAAAATATATCCCGCTCGCTGCAGCGCCTGCTGACACTTTTTTTTTTTTGCAATTTTTTATTATTTTTTTTTTTTTTGTGCAAAGACGACTTTGCACTTGAGCGCGACGGATATAACGTGCAATAGCGGCACGGGCGGCGGCGCGCACCTAGGGCCGCGTTCACACCACTAATACTGACGCGGAAAAAACGGGGGTGGAACCTGCAGACTGGGAAGTAAGCACAATGAGGACTATGATGCAAAAACACTGCTGCAAAATCCACGGCAAAAACACTGCTGCAAAATCCACGGCACAAAACACTGCTGCAAAATCCACGGCACAAAACACTGCTGCAAAATCCACGGCACAAAACACTGCTGCAAAATCCACGGCACAAAAACACTGCTGCAAAATCCACGGCACAAAACACTGCTGCAAAATCCACGGCACAAAACACTGCTGCAAAATCCACGGCACAAAACACTGCTGCAAAATCCACGGCACAAAACACTGCTGCAAAATCCACGGCACAAAACACTGCTGCAAAATCCACGGCACAAAACACTGCTGCAAAATCCACGGCACAAAACACTGTTGCAAAATCCACGGCACAAAACACTGTTGCAAAATCCACGGCACAAAACACTGTTGCAAAATCCACGGCACAAAACACTGCTGCAAAATCCACGGCACAAAACACTGCTGCAAAATCCAGGGCACAAAACACTGCTGCAAAATCCACGGCACAAAACACTGCTGCAAAATCCAGGGCACAAAACACTGTTGCAAAATCCAGGGCACAAAACACTGCTGCAAAATCCAGGGCACAAAACACTGTTGCAAAATCCAGGGCACAAAACACTGTTGCAAAATCCAGGGCACAAAACACTGTTGCAAAATCCAGGGCACAAAACACTGTTGCAAAATCCAGGGCACAAAACACTGCGAAACAAACAAACACCAAAAACACTGCGCCAAAATCCACAATAAAAACACTACGGCAAAATCCACAATAAAAACACTACGGCAAAATCCACAATAAAAACACTGCGGCAAAATCCACGGCACAAAACTGCTGCAAAATCCACGCCACAAAACGGCTGCAAAATCCACGGCACAAAACTGCTGCAAAATCCACGGCAAAAACACTGTTGCAAAATCCACGGCACAAAACACTGCTGCAAAATCCACGGCACAAAACACTGCTGCAAAATCCACGGCACAAAACACTGCGCCAAAATCCACAATAAAAACACTGCGGCAAAATCCACGGCACAAAACTGCTGCAAAATCCACGGCACACAACTGCTGCAAAATCCACAACACACAACTGCTGCAAAATCCACAGCAAAAACACAACTGCTGCAAAATCCACAGCAAAAACACTGTTGCAAAATCCACGGCAAAAACACTGTTGCAAAATCCACGGCACAAAACGGTTTCAAAATCCACGGCAAAAACACTGCGAAACAAACACCAAAAAACACTGCGCCAAAATCCACAATAAAAACACTGCGGCAAAAACACTGCGCCAAATTCCGCACCAAAAAAAAAACTGTGCCAAAAACACTGTATGAACCCAATGGGTCCAATCCCGGGTTATTCCAGCTCTGGACCTCGGCTTGGATAGCAAATAGAAAGGGGTGTGAGGGGTAACTTTGGCTTGGATAGGGAACCGTGAATTGCCGTAAAGTCAATTGAATTTTTTTCATTTCATTTTTGGTTTATAATGGTTTGTTTTTGTAGGAGGGTCCCACCCTGTGATATTCCTGCTCTAGGCCTTGGTCTGGATTGGGAAGATGGAAGGGTGCAGGCGCCGTAAAGTAAATTTTTGGTTTATAATTTTTTTTTATTAAACTTCATTAGTTTATTTTTGTTGTATTATTTATATATTTTGGTGTTTTTATGTTTCATGACTTGTATTTATTTTTTGGTATATATTTTCTTTTCTTATTTTTGTGCCGCCTTTTGATTTATGACACTGCTATTTTTGCATACGGAGCCTAAAAGGTCCTGCCCCGTGTTCTTCCTGCTTTGGACCTCAACCTGAATAGCTAACACAAAGGGGCGAGGCAATGGCAACATTTTTTTTTTTCTCTTTTTCTCATTTTTAGTTTATTTTTCATGATTTAGGTCTTTTTGTTTAGTTATTTTTGTTGTATCATTTATGTTTTGTGTTTTTGTGTTTCATGATTTATGTTTATTTTTTGTTTTTAGTACATTTTTTTTTTTCTTTTTGTCTTTTTTCTTATTTTTTTTTATATATGATTTTACTATTTTTATATGAAGGGCCCCGGGTTATCCCTACTCTGGACTTCGGCTTTCATAGGGAACACAAAGAGCGAGAGGGGCCGAAAAGTCTATTTATTTATTTATTTTTTCATTTTTGTTTTATAATGTAATTATTCATGTTTTTTATTTTTGTAGAAGAGCTTAGTGGGTCCTGCCTCATGTTGTTCCTGCTCTGGGCTTTGGCCTGGATTGGGAAGACGGAGAGGCGCAAACTTTGTAAAGTCAAAAGTCAATTTCTAGTTTATAATTTTATGAATTAGGTTTTTGTTGTATTTTCATTTACATTATTTTTGTAGAAGGGTCCTAGAGGGTCCTGCCCCGTGTTCTTCCTGCTCTGGGCCTCGGCCTGGATAGCGAACACAAAGGGGCGAGGCAACGGCAACGTTTCCTTTTTTTCTTTTTCTCATTTTTAGTTTATTTTTCATGATTTAAGTCTTTTTGTTTATTTGCTCTTTATTATTTTTCTTGTATCATTTATATTTTGGTGTTTTTGTGTTTCGTGATTTGTTTTTATTGTTTGTGTTTAGTATATTTTTTTTCTTATTATTTTTGTGTCTTTTGATGTATGATTTTGATATTTTTGTATGAGGGACTTAAAAGGTCCTGTCCCGGGTTATTCCTGCTCTTGGCCTCGACCTGGATAACAACCACAAACGGGAGAGGCGGATGTGTGGCAACGGCGATATTTATTTGTTTTCATTTTTTTTTTTTTTCATTTTTGGTTTATTATGTATGATTTTATGTTTTTATTTTCTTGCTTTTAGTTTTTTTTTCTTTTGTTTTGTTTCATCATTTTGACATTTTTTGTTTATTTTGGATTTCAGTTTACTCTTTTTTTTCTGTTTGTGTTTTATTATTTGTTTTTTATTGTTTTAATTTGTTTATAATTTAGTTTTTATCATTTTGGTCTTTTTGATGTAGTATTTTATTTTTCTATAAAGGGCCTAAAGGCTCCTGTCCTGTGTTATTCCAGCTATAGACCTCTGCCTTGATGACGATGGTAAGAGGCAAGCACGACACAGCATCACCCTTTTTGGTTTTTAGTTTATTTTATCTGTTTAAATTTTGGTTTTTATCATTTTAATGTTTTTTGCCTTTTTTGTGTTTTTAAGTTATTTAAGTAATTTTTCTTGGTTTCTTTTATAAATTTTTTTTTTTTTTTAGAATTTATATTTTTTTTTCTTTTTGTATTTTATAATTTTTGTTTCTATTATATTTGTTTTATGTTTTGTCATTTTTGTTTTATTAGATTTTATTTTTGTTTTTTTATGTATTTTTATGTAACTTTTTTAGCTTTTTTTGTTTTTGTGTTTTTACCTTATATTTTTCTTTTTGCTTTTGTATTTTTGTGTGTTATGTAGATTTGTTTCCAATTCTATACCATGTTCCACTCCACACTTCGTGCTCGGAGTAACAGTCTTGTTAGGTCTATACATTATTTAATGAGTATTTTATTTTAGCAGTAAAGTCAAGTTCAGGTTCTCTGATGAGTGAATGACTAATACATGAATGAGGGTCTTGATGCTCGTAAGAGGGTCCAATACAAGGGACAATGGTGAGCGACCTGCACCGTCCTCACTTAATCCGGATAACAACCTTTGCCACTATATATATAGAAATCTTGATAGTGGGAGGAGGAAATGCTTAAGACTGAGGTTGTTATTAATATATATATATATTTTTTTTATCCCTGTGATTTTTCCACACTTGTGACTGCACCAGCAGAATAGTGAGTGCAGCTCTGGAGGACAATACAGGATGTAACTCAGGATCAGCACAGGATAAGTAATGTATGTTACAGTGACTGCCCCAGCAGAATATGAGTGCAGCTCTGGAGTATAATACAGGATGTAACTCAGGATCAGTACAGGATAAGAAATTTGTATGTACAGTGACTGCACCAGCAGAATAGTGTTTTGCAGCTCTGGAGGATAATACAGGATGTAACTCAGGATCAAAACGGGATAAGTAATGTATGTACAGTGACTGCACCAGCAGAA
Organism: Phyllomedusa bahiana; assembly: GCA_025379985.1. Classification (NCBI taxonomy): domain Eukaryota; kingdom Metazoa; phylum Chordata; class Amphibia; order Anura; family Hylidae; genus Phyllomedusa; species Phyllomedusa bahiana. Next base: position 133,193 of record JAODAL010004837.1, on the reverse strand, counting down.
TAGTGAGTGCAGCTCTGGAGGATAATACAGGATGAACTCAGGATCAGTGCAGGATAGTAATGTATGTCAAACAGTGACTGCACCAGCAGAATATTTGAGCGCAGCTCTGGAGGATAAAAACAGGTTTGTAACGGGATTTGTACAGGATAAGTAATGTATGTACAGTGACTGCACCAGCAGAATAGTGAGCGCAACTCTGGAGGATAATACAGGATGTAACTCAGGGTCAGTAAGGATAAGTAATGTTATGAAACAAAGTGACTGCACCAGCAAATAGTGAGCACAGCTCTGGAGGATTTTACAGAAAGTAACTCAGGATCAGTACAGGATAAGTAATGTATGTACAGTGACTGCACCAGCAGAATAGTGAGCGCAGCTCTGGAGGTTTAATACAGGACGTAGCTCAGGATCAGTACAGGAATAAGTAATGTAGTACAGTGATTGCACCCAGCAGAAAGCGAGTGCAGCTCTGGAGGATAATACGGGGATGAAATTTCAGGATTGGTACAGGATAAGTAATTGTATTTTACAGTGACTGCACCAGCAGAATATGAGCGCAGCTCTGGAGCATAATACAAGATGTAACTCAGGATCAGTACAGGATAAGTAATGTATGTAAAAGTGACTGCACCAGCAGAATAGTGAGTACAGCTCTGGAGGATAATACAGGATGTAATTCAGGATCAGTACAGGATAAGTAATGTATGTACAGTGACTGCACCAGCAGAATAGTGAGTACAGCTCTGGAGGATAATACAGGATGTAACTCGGGATCAGTACGGGATAAAGTAATGTATGTACAGTGACTTCACAGCAGAATAGTGAGTGCAGCTCTGGAGGATAATATAGGATGTAACTCAGGATCAGTACAGGATAAGTAATGTATGTAGAGTGACTGCACCAGCAGAAAAGTGAGTGCAGCTCTGGAGGATAATACAAAATGTAACTCAGGATCAGTACAGGATAAGTAATGTATGTACAGCGACTGCACCAGCAGAATAGTGAGCGCAGCTCTGGGGTAGAATCCAGGGCAGGCTGCAGCTTTTTGGATGTACCTGTGCACGGTGATGGAGATGACAGCTCTGCTCTTCTCCTCCATCTTCGCGGTGAGCGCTGTTCCCCAGGCCGGGTGCTGGTGGGACTGTATTACCATTGATCATTAAAATGAACGATATTGTTGATCTGTGGATTCATCACGGTGACGCTTGCTGTTCCACGAGATGACTGATTCTCCACGCGCGCCGCCGCCGCCGCGTTCTCTGGGAGAGCAGAGGAGGTGGAATTTAGAGGAGGATAATGTGATTGGCAGGTCCCGGGATGCTGAGCAGGTAGCAGGATGAGCTTGATTCCGGAATAGCCGAGCGTAACCGATTCGCCTCTGCCTGACACTGGTTCGCCGCTCTCTGTGGTTCCATTGAGGCCGAGCAGAATCCGCCAGCGTCTCAGATTCAACCTATTAATATCGCTGCTATTTAGGATATGGCGAGAGGAAGAACTATCCCTCAATGGACGTCGCCCCATAGTGGCCCTGGGTCCATGATCTAGAGGGGTGTAAAGTCCAGTGAAGAGAACAGAACGGATGACCTGACTGCGATGATGCGTACAGTATGTACTGTGATGTCATCAGGTCATGATCCCAGCATTGTCCTATCATTGGGGTCTGTGATGTCATCAGGTCATGATCCCAGCATTGTCCTATCATTGGGGTCTGTGATGTCATCAGGTCATGAACCCAGCATTGTCCTATCATTGGGGTCTGTGATGTCATGAATCCTGCATTGTCCTATCATTGGGGTCTGTGATGTCATCAGGTCATGAACCCAGCGTTGTCCTATCATTGGGGTCTGTGATGTCATCAGGTCATGAATCCTGCGTTGTCCTATCATTGGGGTCTGTGATGTCATCAGGTCATGAACCCAGCATTGTCCTATCATTGGGGTCTGTGATGTCATCAGGTCATGAACCCAGCATTGTCCTATCATTGGGGTCTGTGATGTCATGAACCCAGCATTGTCCTATCATTGGGGTCTGTGATGTCATGAATCCTGCATTGTCCTATCATTGGGGTCTGTGATGTCATGAACCCAGCATTGTCCTATCATTGGGGTCTGTGATGTCATGAACCCAGCATTGTCCTATCATTGGGGTCTGTGATGTCATGAACCCAGCATTGTCCTATCATTGGGGTCTGTGATGTCATGAATCCTGCATTGTCCTATCATTGGGGTCTGTGATGTCATGAACCCTGCATTGTCCTATCATTGGGGTCTGTGATGTCATCAGGTCATGATCCCAGCATTGTCCTATCATTGGGATCTGTGATGTCATCAGGTCATGATCCCAGCATTGTCCTATCATTGGGGTCTGTGATGTCATCAGGTCATGATCCCAGGTTGATTATCCGATGACCTCATAGACACCGATGATGCGTATGATCCCGGGGTCACGGGTGTAAACCTGTTCTATGTATATTAGCAGCAGCGTCGCCCCTTGTATCAGTCGCTTATCAGCAGGTTTATAAAAAAAATAAAAAATGTGTGCACTGTGAACGGTCATCGGGGGGTCCTGTGCTATGTTAGGTGGAGGTGTGACCCCGGGTCGGGCGGTCCGCAGGAGTCGGGCGGGCCGCCGGGGTCGGGCGTTCTGCGGGGGTCGGGCGGGCCGCCGGGGTCGGGCGGTCTGCAGTGGTCGGTCGGGCGGGCCGCAGGGGTCGGGCGGGCGGGCCGCAGGGGTCGGGCGGGGCGCAGTGACTGAAACGTTCTGGCTCCCGCACGGCTCATGCTCTCATCCTCTGCTCTTACAGCTGCTTCCCCCTGAGAATCACTTTGCTGCCTTCATCTGTCCTCAAGGAACCTTAGACCAAAAACAATAGACCCGAGAGGGAAGCTATTGTGCAGCGCAGATAATCTGTGGCCGAGCATTGAGGGAAGTCACGTCATCAGCTTAAAGGGGCGCTGTCCCCTCACTGGTTAGTATTAAACATTAAGGCAAAGGTGAATACTGACTATTTCCATATACATTGCTGTTCTGATTCTGCTTCCTATCAGAGTTAGCAGTGGTCGGGAGGGGTGGCTGTCACTCCCCGCTGTGTCTTATCAGCAGCAGGGAAGTTTATCTCTTACTGAAAGACTTTAACCTTTTAGTGCTCTGTAGCCTTCTGCCCTGCTGTTTAGACTCCTCCATCACCAATGAACTTTTAATAGGCTCAGCTGGGAATAGCAGAGCAGAAATGTCTGTATTTGCTGTTGAACTGCCCATAGCCTGAACAGGAAGCGGGAGCATTAAGCTGTAGAACCACCCACAGCCTGAACCGGAAGTGGGAGCCTGAAGCTGTGATATTTATAGTCCACTCTTTCTGCGTTGTGATCTCTGCGGATCTCCCCGGTCAGTACTTGCTCCGGTGCTCTGCATTGTGTGATCTCGGCGGATCTCCCCGGTCAGTACTTGCTCCGGTGCTCTGCATTGTGTGATCTCAGTGGATCCCTCTGGTTTTCTGTCCCGGGCGCCGTCCCTCTGGTTTTCTGTCCCGGGCGCCGTCCCTCTGGTTTTCTGTCCCGGGCGCCGTCCCTCTGGTTTTCTGTCCCGGGCGCCGTCCCTCTGGTTTTCTGTCCCGGGCGCCGTCCCTCTGGTTTTCTGTCCCGGGCGCCGTCCCTCTGGTTTTCTGTCCCGGGCGCCGTCCCTCTGGTTTTCTGTCCCGGCCGCCGTCCCTCCGGTTTCCTGTCCCGGCCGCCGTCCCTCCGGTTTCCTGTCCCGGCCGCCGTCCCTCCGGTTTCCTGTCCCGGCCGCCGTCCCTCCGGTTTTCTGTCCCGGCCGCCGTCCCTCCGGTTTCCTGTCCCGGCCGCCGTCCCTCCGGTTTCCTGTCCCGGCCGCCGTCCCTCCGGTTTCCTGTCCCGGCCGCCGTCCCTCCGGTTTCCTGTCCCGGCCGCCGTCCCTCCGGTTTCCTGTCCCGGCCGCCGTCCCTCCGGTTTCCTGTCCCGGCCGCCGTCCCTCCGGTTTCCTGTCCCGGCCGCCGTCCCTCCGGTTTCCTGTCCCGGCCGCCGTCCCTCCGGTTTCCTGTCCCGGCCGCCGTCCCTCCGGTTTCCTGTCCCGGCCGCCGTCCCTCCGGTTTCCTGTCCCGGCCGCCGTCCCTCCGGTTTCCTGTCCCGGCCGCCGTCCCTCCGGTTTCCTGTCCCGGCCGCCGTCCCTCCGGTTTCCTGGCCCGGCCGCCGTCCCTCCGGTTTCCTGTCCCGGCCGCCGTCCCTCCGTTTCCTGTCCCGGCCCGCCGTCCCTCCGGTTTTCCTGTCCCGGCCGCCGTCCCTCCGGTTTCCTGTCCCGGCCGCCGTCCCTCCGGTTTCCTGTCCCGGCCGCCGTCCCTCCGGTTTCCTGTCCCGGCCGCCGTCCCTCCGGTTTCCTGTCCCGGCCGCCGTCCCTCCGGTTTCCTGTCCCGGCCGCCGTCCCTCCGGTTTCCTGTCCCGGCCGCCGTCCCTCCGGTTTCCTGTCCCGGCCGCCGTCCCTCCGGTTTCCTGTCCCGGCCGCCGTCCCTCCGGTTTCCTGTCCCGGCCGCCGTCCCTCCGGTTTCCTGTCCCGGCCGCCGTCCCTCCGGTTTCCTGTCCCGGCCGCCGTCCCTCCGGTTTCCTGTCCCGGCCGCCGTCCCTCCGGTTTCCTGTCCCGGCCGCCGTCCCTCCGGTTTCCTGTCCCGGCCGCCGTCCCTCCGTGTTTTCTGCACCGGCCGCCGTCCCTCTGGTTTTCTGCACCGGCCGCCGTCCCTCCGGTTTCCTGTCCCGGCCGCCGTCCCTCCGGTTTTCTGCGCCCTCCCAGCGGCCATTGTTGTGCTTTCAGGTGCTCTCGGCGCGGTGCACGCGGCAGCAGATGTTTCGGGAGCGCTCGCCATCGATCCTGACCTGCTTTTGTAATCTGACTCTGTGAACAGAAAATGTTGCACATACGAGACAAAAACGCTTAAGTTTCATTGAGAATTAAGATCATGCTCCCAGACATTCATACAAAAGAACTGAGAGAGCGAGGGAGAAAAAACCCACAAGGAGCGCGGAGTCTTCGCTTTCTTCCTTCACCTTTCATTGTCTCGCCGACTTGAGAGCGCAGGACGTCTCGGAGCTTCCTCAGAAGTGATCACCGCTCGGCTCCGGCGCTGTTTGCTCTCGCGCTGCCAGGTGTTTTTAGAACAGGATTTATTAACCCCTCGGTCGCTGCCGAGCACACGGACGCCTCTACCGGTAGGGCACCACCTGGGGCGCAGGGAGGTCTGGAGCGGGCACCGAGGTATACAGTATATACACCCAGTGCGGCTCCCTCTGCAGTCCTCCCCGTCTTCCCCTCTCGGTTCTGCAGAAAGCTGCGTCCGCTTCTGGGTGGGTTCAGAATAGGACCTGTGAGAAGTTCGGTGAAGCCGGAGACCACTTTATATGACCCGATTTTAAGAAGAAAATTTGGGTAGTGAAAAGCAAATCGCGGGTAACCCTACTAGGGCGGGGAGCCGAACTCCTTTTCACTGGGGGCCACATCGACATTATGGCTATTGGACGGCCTCGGCTGGGGTGCCTGGGTTCGGCCGTCAGATCTTTGCCGCCATTGCGTTGCGGTGACGCTGAGCACCAGAGCTATGAATCCTAGATGGCGCCCGATGCCGCTGCCACCGTCTATGCCAAGTGCATCCTCCAGGGAAAGTAGAGCGCCGGCGAATCTCCGTTTGGGCCTCGTCCATCGCTGCTCACTGGGTCTAAGCTCTGGCAGGACACCTGAATGGGGTGGCCGGAGGGATTCTGCCTGTAGGGCCTTGTTTGACATGTGCTATAAGGTTTGTGACGTGCTATCATTAGCGTAGAAGGGCGGAGCTTCTATCGGACACAGCATTTAGACCCCTTTTTTGATGGATGAGGCTCCTCGGTGGGGGGGTCAGCTCGTCTCTGGTTCTGCTCCAGTTTACTCAGATCTCCCATAGAACAGAAGGGAGACCCATTTTTGATGGTTGAGGCTCCTTGGGGGCGGGGTCATCATGTTTCAGGTTCTGCTCTATGCTCTAGTGTACTCAGCTCATAGAACAGAATGGAGACCCCTTTTTGACGGCTGAGGCTCTTCGGGGGCGGGGTCAGCTTGTCTCAGGTTCTGCTCTATGTTCCAGTGTATTCAAATTTATCATAGAATAGAATGGAGAGTAGTGAGCAAGCCCGACCAGCTCTCCATACTAAGCTGCACTTTCGGGGACCCGTTCCGGAGATAGGCCCAAGAGCGGTGAAGGTGTGCCCTGGAGCTCTGAATCCAAGATGGCTACTTCTCCCTGTGCCACCCCCTCTGCCAAATGCAGGCTGCTTCCTCCAGAGACAGTGAAGAGCCGGGCATTCTGCGTCCGGACCTTGTCCATCCCTGCTCACTGTGTCTAAGCTGTCGCCGGCTACACTAAGTGACGCGACCGGTCAGATTGGTTTGACTTGTGTTATAAGGTTTATTACAAAGTGACAGGCTGTCATTGAGTTAGAAGGTCTGTGCTTTTACCTTACTAACCCCTGAGTCCCCGTGCTGCCCATACTAACCACTGAGCCCCCGTGCTGCCCATACTAACCACTGAGCCCCCGTGCTGCCCATACTAACCCCTGAGCCCCCGTGCTGCCCATACTAACCCCTGAGCCACCGTGCTGCCCATACTAACCCCCGAGCCACCGTGCTGCCCATACTAACCACTGAGCCACCGTGCTGCCCATACTAACCACTGAGCCACCGTGCTGCCCATACTAACCCCTGAGCCACCCTGCTGCCCATTCTAACCCCATTGACACCGTGCTGCCCATACTAACCACTGAGTCACCGTGCTGCCCATACTAACCCCTGAGCCACCGTGCTGCCCATACTAACCCCTGAACCACCGTGCTGCCCATACTAACCCCTGAGCCACCGTGCTGCCCATACTAACCCCTGAGCCACCGTGCTGCCCATACTAACCCCTGAGCCACCGTGCTGCCCATACTAACCCCTGAGCCACCGTGCTGCCCATACTAACCACTGAGCCACCGTGCTGCCCATACTAACCCCTGAGTCACCGTGCTGCCCATACTAACACATGAGCCCCGTGCTGCGCATACTAAACCCTGGTCCACCGTGCTGCCCATACTAACCCCTGAGCCACCGTGCTGCCCACACTAACCCTGAGCCCCCGTGCTGCCCATACTAACCCCTGAGCCACCGTGCTGCCCATACAAACCACTGAGCCACCGTGCTGCCCATACTAACCCCTGAGCCCCCGTGCTGCCCATACTAACCCCTGAGCCACCGTGCTGCCCATACTAACCACTGAGCCACCGTGCTGCCCATACTAACCACTGAGCCACCGTGCTGCCCATAATAACCACTGAGCCACCGTGCTGCCCATACTAACCACTGAGCCACCGTGCTGCCCATACTAACCACTGAGCCCCCGTGCTGCCCCATACTAACCCCTGAGCCACCGTGCTGCCCCATAGTAACCACTGAGCCACCGTGCTGCCCATACTAAACCCCTGAGCCACCGTGCTGCCCATACTTACCACTGAGCCACCGTGCTGCCCATACAAACCCCTGAGCCACCGTGCTGCCCATACTAACCCCTGAGCCACCGTGCCGCCCATACTAATCACTGAGTCACCATGCTGTCCATACTAACCACTGAGCCACCGTGCTGACCATACTAACCCCTGAGCCACCGTGCCGCCCATACTAACCACTGAGCCACCATGCTGTCCATACTATCCCCTGAGCCACCATGCTGCCCATACTAACCACAGAGCCACCGTGCTGCCCATACTAACCACAGAGCCCCCGTGCGGCCCATACTGACCCCTGACCCCCCGTGCTGCCCATCCTCACCCCTGAGCCACCGTGCTGCCCATACTAACCCCTGAGCCACCGTGCTGCCCATACTAACCCCTGAGCCACCGTGCTGCCCATACTAACCACTGAGCCACCGTGCTGCCCATACTAACCCCTGAGCCACCGTGCTGCCCATACTAACCACTGAGCCACCGTGCTGCCCATACTAACCACTGAGCCACCGTGCTGCCCATACTAACCACTGAGCCAACCGTGCTGCCATACTAATCCCTGAGCCACCGTGCTGCCCATACTAATCCCTGAGCCACCGTGCTGCCCATACTAACCACTGAGCCACCGTGCTGCCCATACTAACCACTGAGCCACCGTGCTGCCCATACTAACCACTGAGCCACCGTGCTGCCCATACTAACCACTGAGCCACCGTGCTGCCCATACTAACCCCTGAGCCACCGTGCTGCCCATACTAACCCCTGAGCCACCGTGCTGCCCATACTGACCCCTGAGCCACCGTGCTGCCCATACTGACCCCTGAGCCACCGTGCTGCCCATACTGACCCCTGAGCCACCGTGCTGCCCATACTAACCCCTGAGCCACCGTGGTGCCCATAAGGACCCCTGAGCCACCGTGCTGCCCATACTGACCCCTGAGCCACCGTGCTGCCCATACTGACCCCTGAGCCACCGTGCTGCCCATACTGACCCCTGAGCCACCGTGCTGCCCATACTGACCCCTGAGCCACCGTGCTGCCCATACTGACCCCTGAGCCACCGTGCTGCCCATACTGACCCCTGAGCCACCGTGCTGCCCATACTGACCCCTGAGCCACCGTGCTGCCCATACTGACCCCTGAGCCACCGTGCTGCCCATACTGACCCCTGAGCCACCGTGCTGCCCATACTGGGCCCCTGAGCCACCGTGCTGCCCATACTGACCCCTGAGCCACCGTGCTGCCCATACAGACCCCTGAGCCACCGTGCTGCCCATACTGACCCCTGAGCCACCGTGCTGCCCATACCGACCCGTGAGCCACCGTGCTGCCCATACCGACCCCTGAGCCACCGTGCTGCCCATACCGACCCCTGAGCCACCGTGCTGCCCATACCGACCACTGAGCCACCGTGCTGCCCATACTAACCCCTGAGCCACCGTGCTGCCCATACTAACCCCTGAGCCACTGTGCTGCCCATACTAACCCCTGAGCCACCGTGCTGCCCATACTAACCCCTGAGCCACTGTGCTGCCCATACTAACCACTGAGCCACCGTGCTGCCCATACTAACCCCTGAGCCACCGTGCTGCCCATACTAACCCCTGAGCCACTGTGCTGCCCATACTAACCCCTGAGCCACTGTGCTGCCCATACTAATCCCTGAGCCACTGTGCTGCCCATACTAACCCCTGAGCCACTGTGCTGCCCATACTAACCCCTGAGCCACCATGCTGCCCATACTAACCACTGAGCCACCGTGCTGCCCATACTAACCCCTGAGCCACCGTGCTGCCCATACTAACCCCTGAGCCACCGTGCTTCCCCTACTAACCCCTGAGCCCCCGTGCTGCCCATACTAACCACTGAGCCACCGTGCTGCCCAAACTTACCCCTGTGGCCCCGCGCTGCCCATATTAACCACTGAGCCACCGTGCTGCCCGTACTAACCACTGAGTCACCCTATGAATGGAGGGAACACCCTTTCTGATGATATTTCTTCACATGCCGCACACGACGGCAAATACCCCGGTGGCCATGTTCTTGTCCACGTGATTTCAGCCTTGGATCGAGTCCTCCGTACGTCTCACAGTTGGAGCCGAATTTTACCCTTATTACGGGCGGCGAGTTGTCGGAGAGATTCTGCCGCCGCGCTCGGTTCCCTCGCTCCATGTTTCATCCCGTTTGCTGAGCAGGAGACGTTCCTTACTGTTTGCAGGGAGGCGCGATGCTCTGCAGAGCCCACCTCGGCCCTCAGGCCTTTTATTTGCCTTGTCCTTCAGGAAGCCCCTTGTGTTGTATTCTAGGTCTCGGTGCGGAGCGGTGACTCAGGTGCAGGCGATATTACTATGTGATTGTCACGCGGTAAATAATGCGGCGCTTGCAGCGGTTCTGTAGGACGCGCGATGCACATAATTACAGAGCAGATATTGCACAGAATGCGCCCGTGTAATTGGAAACGGCTTCCACTTGCCAGGTCCCCGTCACCGGGACACGAGGAGCCGCGCGGCGCTTTCTGCAGAGAGAAGCAGATTTAATGATTAATAATAACTCACTCGGTGGCTGCATGAAAGGGCTCTGCAGTGACGCTGCGGCGCGGTCCCGGGTTGAGCAGGATCCACGAGCAAGAGTGTCACCCGCAGACAAGGTGGTGGAGGAGCACGACGAGGCGGGGGGTAACCCGGAGAATGGTGGAGGTGCAGGGGGGTAACCCGGAGAATGGAGGAGGTGCAGGGGGGTAACCCGGAGAATGGAGGCGGTGCAGGGGGGTAACCCGGAGAATGGAGGAGGTGCAGGGGGGTATCCCGGAGAATGGAGGAGGTGCAGGGGGGTATCCCGGAGAATGGAGGAGGTGCAGGGGGGTAACCCGGAGAATGGAGGAGGTGCAGGGGGGTAACCCGGAGAATGGAGGAGGTGCAGGGGGTAACCCGGAGAATGGAGGAGGTGCAGGGGGGTAACCCGGAGAATGGAGGAGGTGCAGGGGGGTAACCCGGAGAATGGAGGAGGTGCAGGGGGGTAACCCGGAGAATGGAGGAGGTGCAGGGGGGTAACCCGGAGAATGGAGGCGGTGCAGGGGGGTAACCCGGAGAATGGAGGTGGTGCAGGGGGGTAACCCGGAGAATGGAGGTGGTGCAGGGGGGTAACCCGGAGAATGGAGGTGGTGCAGGGGGGTAACCCGGAGAATGGAGGAGGTGCAGGGGGGTAACCCGGAGAATGGAGGCGGTGCAGGGGGTAACCCGGAGAATGGAGGAGGTGCAGGGGGGTAACCCGGAGAATGGAGGAGGTGCAGGGGGGTAACCCGGAGAATGGAGGAGGTGCAGGGGGGGTAACCCGGAGAATGGAGGCGGTGCAGGGGGGTAACCCGGAGAATGGAGGCGGTGCAGGGGGGTAACCCGGAGAATGGAGGCGGTGCAGGGGGGTAACCCGGAGAAGGGAGGAGGTGCAGGGGGGGTAACCCGGAGAATGGAGGCGGTGCAGGGGGGGTAACCCGGAGAATGGAGACGGTGCAGGGGGGGTAACCCGGAGAATGGAGGCGGTGCAGGGGGGGTAACCCGGAGAATGGAGGCGGTGCAGGGGGGTAACCCGGAGAATGGAGGCGGTGCAGGGGGGGTAACCCGGAGAATGGAGACGGTGCAGGGGGGGTAACCCGGAGAATGGAGGCGGTGCAGGGGGGTAACCCGGAGAATGGAGGAGGTGCAGGGGGGGTAACCCGGAGAATGGAGGTGGTGCGGGGGGGGTAACCCGGAGAATGGAGGAGGTGCAGGGGGGTAACCCGGAGAATGGAGGCGGTGCAGGGGGGTAACCCGGAGAATGGAGGCGGTGCAGGGGGGTAACCCGGAGAATGGAGGAGGTGCAGGGGGGTAACCCGGAGATTGGTGGGGGACAGGGATGAGGAAGAGGTACAAGGAGTATAATCTGGAGTTTTTTGGGCGCTGGCCATGAGGAGGATGAGCGCCGCTATCACTTCATCTTTTGTGGTCTGGGGCAGAAACCAAGCAAACAAGTTCATCTGGTTCATTGTGGCGCTGCTGTAGTAGAGCCGCCGGTATCAGCCATTCTAGACTGGTGCCACTGTTGGGTCAGATGCCACCTACCTGTGGAATGAATCATTTGCCCCTTGCTCCAGTCTATAGTTTACCTTCCTGCCCTGTTATACCCAGGGCTCTGGAGTCGGCAAGCCAAAGCCCCGACTCCGACTCCTCAATTTCCCAAACCTCCAACTCCGACTCCTGACTCCCTCATACACGGCGCATGTTTAAGTGATAACTTTAGTGTAGTAACATCCGGCTGTTTATCACCTTATGATACAATAATCAAGCTATTTAGGTAGAACAGACACTGACAAGCAAAAGGGTAACAATGTTTTGATCTTTTGAAAACTTGTGGGGAGAGTTGAAGAAAAAGCTGTATTTGTATCCAAGTCCAGTCTGCACCAACATTAGGAATGTGTAGAAGAGACCTGGGATCAGATTTTGGTCAAGACCTGCTTGAATCTGATCCAGAGCCCAGAAGGATTCAGGCAGAGCTGAAAGCCAAAGGTGGATTTCCCAAATACAAACAAAATAATAAAAATTTAAATTTTGATTTTTAGGAGCAAAACAGTAACAATGGAGTTACAGGAAATAATCTGTAGAACTAAGCAGATGCTAAACACTTGCAAGTCAAATTTATGTATAAGATATGTAGGATGTATATAAAATTACAGTAAAATTACAGTTCAAATCAAAACATTGTTACCCTTTTGCTTGTCAGTGTAAAATCTATTTATTGGATAGGACTTTAGAACACAAAAAAATTGTAAATATGCAAAACACTGCAGGAACATTTGTGGAGCCTCTGAATTTGTTCTGAGAAATAGTATTGCCTCAATCAGATCCTGCATACATGACCTCACATCTGATCTCATTATGTCCAGGCTAGAGAACGGCCTCTCTACACTAACTTGGGTTGAGGGAAAGCGGTGACCACAGGGGCAACATCTCTAACAATGTCAGAGTATAAAGGAATTGCCTCAGCCACAGTCAGGTCTGATGAATGGTTGATCTTCTACTTCTTTGAAAGCAGGTGTATAATGTTGCTGAAATTTGTTTGCCCTGGGAGCAGAATCTTTCCCCCTGCGGCAGCGCTTTGCCTGCTCCATGTCATCACTTACACTCCTCATGCGATGAAGCTGAAGATATGGGAGCAGCAGCACCGGCCGGACCCAATGCCTTTTGCAGCGAACAAACTGGACCAACTAATTATATATTTTGGGAGTCGGTCCATTTTATGACGACTCGGACTCCTGCAAAATAGGCACCGACTCCGACTCCACAGCCCTGGTTATACCATCGGGGTCCGGATCCTCCAGGGCTGAGGCTGTTTTCGGGTTGCGCCTCTAGGTCCCTTCCAGGTCTCTGTACTGTGTCAGCTCTGAGGGGATCTGGGGGTCTGAGCAGTGAGCCCGCTGCTTCCTGCTGGGGCTCGGGTCGGCGGCTGTCCGTGTCGGAGGCGCTCGGTGTCTTTATCGCTGACGCCTCCTGACAGCTCTATGGCCGCTCATGCAGCACAATTATGATTCCGCTAATTTGATGAATCAACTTGATGTTCCTCAGTCCCAGTCGGCTTCCACAGCGTATGTGCGCGTTTTTCTGCTAGAGGTCAAAAAGAAGCTTTAAAAATGTGGCTTAATCGTATCAGAGCCTCGCAGGGCGCCCGGCGCAGGAGTCAATGGACGGGAGCCAGAGCGGAGCGATCCGAGGCGACGCCTGATGGATAGCGGGGGCTTCACTGCGCTCAGGGCTCTGCCGTGTAATATCTGGGGTATCTCCACGACGGGTCCGGCACGGTCTGACCCACCAATGTCACTAGATCATGCAGCAAGCACCAGAGCACGGGCCGCAGGATGCTATAGGCCTGCAGCCTACAAGCCATCAATGGGACATCCTGATGTAGGCAGCGTGATGGTGTCGCTGTATCATGCCGCATGCACCAGAGCACAGCCAACGAATACTATATCCCGCCGGCTGCTTTAGGCATGCAACCTACAAGATGTCAATGGGGAATCACAAAGCTGTCCGTGGGTCGTCCTGATGTAGGCAGTGTTGATAGCTCTATTTCATGCAGGCTGCATTAGACCACAGCCAACTATCCTTGTAGGCCACAGCCTTGTAGGCCGCAGGCTGCTTTAGACCACAGCTTTGTAGGCCGCAGGCTGCTTGAGGCTTGCAGCCGACAATAAATCAGTGGGTTGTCCTGGTATTGTGGGTGTGTGGATTTCACCATTTCATGCCGTCTGCACCAGACCACAGCCATCTAGCCTTGTAGGTCACAGACTGCGTAAGGCCTGCAGCCCACAAGACGTCGTAGGTGTGTCCTGATGCAGACGGCATGATATCACTGGGCCTCGTTTAGGGGATCCAGCTGCTCATTGGAGGAATGGGGGGAGGTGAGCTTTTATTTGATTACAATTCAAAGGAACACTGAGTTATTTAGAAGTTTAATGGGAAATTCTTACAGATACTTGTATGTAATCAAATATAAATGCATTTCTATAGACCCCGGTAATGGCATTGATCTGCTGGAGGAAGCGGACGTGCCTGAGGGTGGTAAGAGACATGGCCTCTTGGGGAGCCAATTGTGCAATGGGTTAGGGGCATAGCCTGGTGGGATGCATTTCGGCAGGACACGCTGCATTGTTTTGCCCAGGGGCCTGAACTGTCCTGGCTCAGGGGCTGATGATGATTTCTGCATTTACCCCATGGAAGAATAGAGGGAACCCCAACTACAAGGTCTGATATGATGGGATGGGCACAGCTTCCATTATTCTTGCCCAGGGCCATGTTCTGCTTCCCCCTCGGAGACCTTGCTTAAAGCTCCGGGCCCTGTGAATATCTCCTCCAATAGCACAGGCCATTCAGAGCTCTGCTTTTTATCTGGTCCCTTCAGGTGCTAGGACCCAGGTGCAACCTCTAGAGCCCCTGTAGCTGCACTGCAAGTCTATGGTGTGAGCGCTCCTTTAATTTTGTATTAACCAAAAGCCAGAGAGAGGTATTGGGCCCTTTTCTGCCCCCTGATACTTTGGACCTCCAGTAAGTGGTGGCAGGTTCATCCATTTTTCATGTAAACCACCCCCTATTTATGAAACATGGCCGGACCATTGTAAACTTGGCACTTCTCACCGTTTGTTTCACCCAGACACCCTCATAGATTGTAAGCTCTTGGGAGCAGGGCCCTCACACCTCGTGTCTCATTTGTAAATACTTTTAACGTGTAATGTCTGTATGTATACCCTCTACATTGTAAAGTGCTGCGAAATATGTTGGCGCTATAGAAATAAAGATTATTATTATTAAGTTGAGTCAGACCGGTTGTTGGGGACCGGATTCCTGACACCCCCAGTAATGACACTGAGGTAGTCGCAGCACATTCCCACCAGCCGGTCGCCCGGACTTTCTGCTTAGAGATAATTCAGCCGCAGTTGTGAACCTTGTGGCGGTGACGGCGAGCGATGGCGGCGCTGCAGCCACATTCATCACTGTATGGCCGCGATTGCTTCTTGGCAGCGACTCCCAACATTGTAAACACTTGTGAGAAGATCCACATGTCCCGTCCTCTCCGGAATCCTACTCGGCGCATGGGAGCGACATTCCCAGCACAGCGCAGCCGAGGATTCTGGGTAATTTAAAAGGCAAATGAGAGAGGCGCCAAGCGCTGACTGATCCTCATTTGCATGCTCGCTGACATTGCTGCCGCCGCGTGTGCGCTCCTGAATATAGCGCGGTAAGTGTGACGTCTGGTGGGATGTTTACCCGCGTCTCTAGTTTCATCCACAAGTGACGATGAATCTGATCCCAGCTCCACAGCCCAGGGGGTAAAGTGCAATTATTTGCCTCCTGTCGGTGACTGAAGCCGTTCCCTGCCTACGAGGGGCGCAGGGTGCAGATTGACAGGTTCGGCCTCCACTTTAGCCTGGTTTTCCGTTTACGTTGGTACATCACGACACTGCCCCACTTAGTCGGTGCGCTCCACTTCTAAAATACTCTGTGCTGCTGCGTGCATCTTGTCATTCTTAGGGCGCGACCCCCACGGCAGTGGACAAATACCGTCAGGTTTTTGTCCTGTTTTGCAGCCGTCCCAACGGCAGCGGGGGGGACGGCTTTTCTCCGACATGAGCGGAGAACAGCCCTCCCCCCTCCCATTGAGAAGCACATCTTCCGTCGGGAAACCGGACGGAAGATGGTGCTTAATCTATGTTTTGCCGCTGGACGGAAAACCCGTGCCGTGGGGACAGTGGGGACTGCTGCACGGGTTTTCCATAGAGCACAACTGTGCTCATTTTTGGCCGGTTTTTCAGGCGGTCTGAAAAACCGCAAACCGGCCGAAAACCTATGCCGTGGGGACATGCCCTTAGGGTGCGTTCACACAGCAAAGGACAAAAAGAGCTCTGTTTTTGCCTTGGCGGAACCGTCCATTTCAAGCGGTTTTAGGACGGTTTTTGTCCCGGTTTTTCCATCGGTTTTGGGACTGTTTTTCAAGCTGAATAGTGTCTTGAGTGCAAAAGTCTTCCTGATTGGAGCAAGAACCATGTGATTTTTTTATCTCCACAATTTAACAATGATGCACAAAGGCCAACTTTTTCACTTAAAGGGGTCGTCTCACTACATTGATTCATTTCACCTCAGTCCTGTTTTCTTGGTTTCATTTTGATTTCAGGGGCGTGTTTACTGGCTTCTGGTAGTCTGCAGTAGAAGCCAGGTCTGTAGCTATAGCGACCAGTGCTGGCAGCCTATCAGGAGAGATGGAACAGGTCTGTAGCTATAGCGACCAGTGTTGGCAGCCTATCAGGAGAGAGAGAACAGGTCTGTAGCTATAGCGACTAGTGCTGGCAGCCTATCAGGAGAGAACAGGTCTGTAGCTATAGCAACCAGTGCTGGCAGCCTATCAGGAGAGATGGAACAGGTCTGTAGCTATAGCGACCAGTGTTGGCAGCCTATCAGGAGAGATCACACAGGTCTGTAGCTATAGCGACCAGTGCTGGCAGCCTATCAGGAGAGATGGAACAGGTCTGTAGCTATAGCGACCAGTGCTGGCAGCCTATCAGGAGAGAGAGAACAGGTCTGTAGCTATAGCGACCAGTGCTGGCAGCCTATCAGGAGAGAGAGAACAGGTCTGTAGCTATAGCGACCTGAGGAGCTGATGCAGCCCATACAAGAGGGGATATCTAGGAATAGGTAGGACACTGTTAATGGACACATACTGCAAAGTGATTAGTTTTTGCAAGATCTTTAACATAAAAATCAATCCTTGTAGTGAGACAACCCCTTTAAAGCACACGTGCATGTTAACGGCATAAAAATTTGGTTAGTTTAGGCTAAAAAGAGGATTTATAGACTCTCGTTCACACTGAAGTGCTTTGCAGGACTTTTCTGTTTAAAAAAAAGTTCATAAGGACCTGTAAAACACCTCCACTATAGGGGGGGGGGTCATTCTTTACCTTCTTTTTTTTTTTTTTTTTTTTTTTTTCAAAGACCGAAAACCGCTCACTCAGTCTTGAGTGGTTTATATTGACTCCAATGTTAATCTTCCGTCTAGAAACCGGTCGGAAGAATGTTCTATGTTTAGCGGACCGCCAACAGTGTGAAAAACAGTGCAGTGGGGAGTGCTGGATGGTTTTTACATTGAAGTCTATGGGAGACTTCCAAAAACACTTCCGTGGGGACAAGCCCTTAGTGAGTTGTACATTTCAGGATGTCGGTTACCTACCCACAGGGTTGTAGGTCGCTTTATGGCAGTGCTGCACCCAGGTGCAGAGCTATGATACGCCTCCTCGCTGTGCAGCGTTATATAGTATCTGTATTGTGTCATTCATTATCTTCTGCAGTAGATACATTGTTTGTATTTCTCTCTTGTATTTTGTGTTTTTTTTTTCCCCGTTATTGATGCTTCCTCGCCGTCCCACATTATATAGTATCTGTGTTGTATCGCTTATTCCCATCTTCAGCAGTTGATACATTGTTGCAGTTGGTGAGTTTGTTTTGTGTTTTTTGTTTGTATTGTTTTTTATTTTGCTCTTGGTGATGCAAACATCGATGTCCCTTCGCCGTACTACGTTATATAGTATCTGTATGGTTCGTTTGTTCTCTTCAGCAGTTGATACATTGTTGCCGTCAGTCGGGTGGTTGTTTTTTCTGTATTGTAACTTTGTATTTGATTCCTTCATTGATGCCTCCTTACCAAATGTAGTTTCTGTATTGTAGTGTTCATTCTCATCTTCTGCAGTTGATACATTGTCGCAGGTGGAGGGTTGTTTGATTTTGTGTTCTGTAACTTTTGTATTTTTTTCCATTTAACGCATCAGTCATTAAAGGCATTGTCTCACTACAGGGGTCGCTACTGCTTTTTATGTTAAAGATCTTGCAAACACAAGTCACTTTGCAATATGTGTCCATTAACGGTGTCCTACCTATTCCTGTATATCCCCTCTTGTATGGGCTTCATCAGCTTCTCAGGTTGCTATAGCTACAGACCTGTTTGACCTCTCCTGATAGGCAGCCATCACTGGTCCTTATAGTTAGACCTGTCTGATCTCTTCTGATAGGCTGCCAGCAGTGGTTGCTATAGCTACAGACCTGTTCAATCTCTCCTGATAGGCTTCCAGCACTGGTCGCTATAGCTACAGACCTGCTCTACCCTCTCCTGCCAGGTTTGCCAGAAACCGGGTTGCTATGCTCAGACCTGTTCAATCTCTCCTAAATAGGCTCCCAAGTGCTGGTTGCTATAGCTACAGACCTGTTGAATCTCTCCTGATAGGCTGCCAGCACTGGTTGCTATAGCTACAGACCTGTTGTCCTCAGAAGCTCATCACTGCAGGCCGGTAGATGTCAGTAAAACCAGTAAACACGCCCCTGAATTCAAAAATGAAACTGAGAAAACAGGACTGAGTTAAGAGGAATCAATGTAGTGAGACAACCCCTTTAAGGCCTCCTCACCGAGCTACTTTATATAGTCTCTGTATTGTAGCATTCATTCCCGTCTTCAGCATTTGATACATTGCTTCTGTGTAATTTAATTTTGTATTTTTTTTTTTTTTTACTGCTTGTCCTTTGATCTCTCCTCGCCGTCCCACATTATATAGTTTCTGTATTGTATCGTTTACTCCCATCTTCAGTAGTTGATACGTTGTTGCAGTTGTGGAATTATTATTATTGTGTCTTATAACCATGTATATTTTTTTGCCTTTATTCCTTCATTGATCCCTGCTCCCCATACTGTTATATTGTATCTGTACTGTATAGCTCGTTCTCGTCTTCAGCAGTTGATACGTTGTTGCAGTCAGTGGGGTTGCTTTTGTGTATTGTACATTTTTTATTTTTTTTGCAATTATTGATTTCCGTCATTGATCCCTCCTCACCGCGCTATCTTATTAAGTATCTGTATGGTGGCATTCATTCCCGACTTCATCCAATGATACATTGTTGTAGCCGGGCGGGTTTGTTTTTTTTTTATATTGTAACTTTGTACTTTTTTGCAATTATTGATTCCATCATTGTCTCCTCGCTGCACTACATTGTATCATGTATTCTCCTCTTCAGCAGTTGACACATTGTTGCAGTCAGTGGGGTGTTTTTATTTTGTGTATTGTAACTTTGTATTTGTTTCTTTCATTGATGCCTCCTTAACATATGAAGTATCTGTATTGCAGTGTTCATTCTTCTCTTCAACAGTTGATACATTGTTGTGGCCGAGGGGTTAGTTTGCTTTTGTGTTCTGTAACTTTGTATTTTTGTGCATTTAATGCCTACTCACTGACTACTCACTATGTTCTATAGTATCTGCATTGTATCCTATTGTCCTTAGCAGTCAATATGTTGTTGCAGCCGGTGTTTTTGTGTATTGCAACTTATGTATCTCTTTTTGCATTTATTGATTCCGTCATTTATCTCTCCTCACCATTCTACGTTCCATAGTATCGGAATTGTATCCTTCTAGTCTTATGCAGTGGATACATTGTTGCAGTCAGTGGGGTGTTTTATTTTGTGTATTGTAACTTTGTGTTTATTGTTTTTCATTGATGCTTCCTTAACATATGAAGTAACTGTAATGCAGTGTTCATTCTCCTCTTGGACAGTTGATACGTTGTTGCAGCATAGGGGTTAGTTTGTTTTTTATGTTCTGTAACTTCGTATTTTTGTGCATTTAATGCTCCTGTCATTGATGCCTCCTCACTGACCTATGTTCTATACAAGTATCTGCATTGTATCCTTTTCTTGTCCTTAGCAGTCAATACATTGTTGCAGCCGGTGTTTTTGTGTATTGCAACTTATGCATCTCTTTTTGCATTTATTGATTCCTTCATTGATTTTCCTCCCATACTACTTAAATTAGTCTTATGCAGTGGATCATTGTGCGTCAGTGGGTTGTTCTTTTCATTTTTACATCCGCATTGTTCCCCCTTTTTTTTATTCATAGATCTATCAGTTCTTTAAATTGATTATCCTTTTTCTAGGCATGAGGGAAAAATTTTTTCAGTCAGTGGTTTGTTCTTTTGATTTAGTCATTCGTCATTTATCTCTCTTGTTTTATTACATAGTATCTGGTTTTTATCCTCTGTCTTATGATGGAACATTGTTGCAGTCAGCGGGTTTGTTCTTTTGCATTTAGTCATTCCGTCATTGATCTCTCCTTGCCATTCTACATTACATAGTATCTATCTACGTTACATAGTATCTGGATTGTATCCTTCTAGTCTTATGCAGTGGATACATTGTTGCAGTCAGTGTGTTTGTTCTTTTGCATTTAGTCATTCCGTCGTTGATGCTTCGCACCTCCTCGGGCCGGGGGTGCACTAGGGCTTAGGTGGGCTGTGTCCATTAATGTTTGATGGGGTACCACAGCGTAAACACTCCCTGACGGATCGCTTTAGTAGAAGAGAACTTCTGACTGGTTCTGAACCTCCTGAAAATATTCACAATTTAGAGAGCGGCCGGGGCCTGGACTGTGTATCTGTCAGGACTGACTTCACAGGAGGAGGGTAGGAAGCATGGGAAGCACCATCGGTTGACAGGGCTGCACTGAGCTCCTCTGTCCTCCCAGCTTCTCATGTGAACATGGCCGTGCACTGGAAGGATCCCAACTAATAACTTCCAGCAGGTCTGCGGCCACCTCGGGGGGCGTCGGCTGCTTCCAGCTCTGCAAGGAGGCTTCAGGATCCTTTTAGGGGACGGTAACGTTCCCAGGACCCCGGTCTCCGAGACCATCCCCGGACGGGCTCCCTATGAACAACGTTGACTTACCACTGACCCTTCACTGCCCCAGGATGTAGAATTGACCCTTTTATTTCCCCAGACCTCCAGGGATGTGAAATGATTCTAGATGAAGTTGTGCGGCTCACGAGGGGGCGCATAGATTCCTCAAGGGCAACGAATAAGGCCGGTGACCCCAATACGCCTCTGCTGCAGAGAATAGGACTAAAAACCTTCAGATTTTAGTCCAAAAAGGTTACAAAGAGTTGGCATTTTTGCTCCATTCATGGTGCAGAGAGTCAAGGGTCATGATTGATGCCCAGGGCCCTTTATTTTTTATTATTTTTTTTTACTACTGGCCCGGCTGCAATGCTGTCTAGTCTTTAAAGGGGAACTAACACCATAGAGTTTGATGGAATATCAATAGGATACACCACAGGTGTCAAACTGCGGCCCTCCAGCTGTTGGGAAACTACAACTCCCATCATGCCCACTGTTATAGATTATACAAATTCATGATGGGAGTTGTAGTTTCCCAACAGCTGAAGGGCCGCAGTTTGACACCCCTGGGATGCACCATCAAAGTCTAATAGGTGCGGGTTCCACTTTGGGAAGGGGCCCGCGAAAGTGTCATCTCAATGTAGATCCCGTCATGCTTGCACCCAACTTTCCATTCTGTTCTAAGGGAGGGTACATTTAGCATGGGAAAAGCACAAGTTACACAGAAAACATCACAGGAAGATGAATGAAGACTCAGACAAGTCATTTTAGTTTTTTTTGTTTTGCTAGACAAATCAATTAACTAAAAATGTAATTAAATAGGAGCGCCCACCATAGATGGTATATTGGTAGGCTAAGCCATCAGAGTCTAAAAGGTGCAGGTTCCATCTCTGGGCCCCCCCATCAGTCTCCAGATCGGGTCCCAAAAAGTGTCAGCTCAGAATGGAGATCTGGTCAGGCCTGCGCACGTCTCCTTTTTATTCTTTGGGAGTTCCCAGTCCAGGAAAGCGCTGTGTTCTCCATTCTGTTCTATGGAAGTTCCCAGTACAAAAGAGCGCTGTGTTCTCCATTCTGTTCTATGGGAGTTCCCAGTACAGGGAGAGCTGGGTGTTCTCCATTCTGTTCTATGGGAGTTCCCAGTACAGGGGAGCATTGTGTTCCCCATTCTCCTCTATGGGAGTTCCCAGTACAGGGGAGCGTTGTGTTCTCCATTCTCTTCTATGGGAGTTCCCAGTACAGGTGAGCGCTGTGTTATCCATTCTGTTCTATGGGAGTTCCCTGTACAAATGAGCGCTGTGTTCTCCATTAAGTTCTATGGGCGTTCCCAGTACAGGGGAGCGCTGGTTCTCCATTCTGTTCTATGGGAGTTCCCAGTACAGGGGAGCGCATGGGTTCTCCATTCTGTTCTATGGGAGTTCCCAGTACAGGGAGCGCTGGTTCTCCATTCTGTTCTATGGAGTTCCCAGTACAGGGAGCGCTGGTTCTCCATTCTGTTCTATGGTAGTTCCCAGTACAGGGAGCGCTTGGGTCTCCATTCGTTCTATGGGAGTTCCCATACAGGGGGAACGCTATGTTCCCCATTCTCCTCTAGGGGAGTTCCCAGTACAGGAGAGCCTGGGGGTTCTCCATTCTTTTTTATGGGAGTTCCCAGTACGGGGGGAGCGCTGTGTTCTCCATTTTCCTCTATGGGAGTTCCCAGTACAGGGAGCGCTGTGTTCTCCTTTCTGTTCTATGGAGTTCCCCAAAAACGGGCGGAGCGCTGTGTTCTCCATTCTGTTCTATGGGAGTTCCCAGTACAGGGGAGCGCTGTGTTCTCCATTCTGTTCTATGGGAGTTCCCAGTACAGGGGAGCGCTGTGTACAGCCGTACCCGGAACTCCCATAGAACTGAATGGAGAGTCGTTTGCAAGACGGACCGGATTTCCATTCTGACATGATTCTCAGGATCAAGGCCGCGTGTTAATGGGCTGGGGGACCCAGAGGTGAGGCCTGCACCTATCAGACTTTGTTAGCGCATCCTATTCATATCTCCTCAAGCTCTTTAATCCCGTATTGGCTTCTGTTATAGCGCCATCATGTTCCACGGCGCAGTACACTGGATGTTATTAACTATCTTAGGAATGGCTGCAGCAATAAAAGTCAACAAAAGCTCTTGTCCCAAATGAGAAATCCTTTCCTGTAGCTCTTGTCCTGTGCTCAGTGCAGTCACGGTCACCGCATGGGTTGTACTTGGTGACAAGTAGGGGTCCTGTCCATGCCGGCCTGTAAGGGGCGCTCTGCTCCATCCTCCACATACACCTGAACCTTCTGTCTGACCTAAATATCCTAACGTATAACCCCTACGCCATGTTTGACTCCCATGTTCGGGGTCACAAACTGCGGCCCTCCAGCTGTTGGGAAACTACAACTCCCATCCTGCCCACTGTTATAGATTATATAAATGCATGATGGGAGTTGTAGTTTCCCAACAGCTGGAGGGCCGCACTCTATAAGTTTTTCTGAAGGACAACTCCCATAGAAAAGTGTCACTGACATAAAGTTAAATGGGACGGAGGAGCCGCTTGTGACCTCAGGTGGGGGATGAGGGACGTGTTTGGGGCAGATTTCGTGTTCTTGCCTCATTTTCCGATTTTTGGGCTTTTAGGGGTTAAGAGTTCTGGTTCGCAGAGTGAAGAGCGGCTCTCGGCAGGAATGTCTGGGCCCCGTCCAATGTGTGCTCTGCCTGTTTACACTTCATAGGGTGGCATTTCGGATCACGCCTGACCTGCCTTAGAGGCGTCCCAAGGTATCGCTGTCCTACTGACACCAGGTAATCGCCCATCCTCGTCCCCCACCGTCCGTCTATGGTGCCCAGCTGGCCAGTGGAGGACATGGACCATCATGGCTTAAAGGGACACAACCACCAAACTTCTCTTCACATTTTGACAGTCATCTGCAACTGTTCTATGGATTTTTAAATTTTTTTTTTTTTTTCAAATTTTTATTTTTTTTTTTTTTTCAAATTTCTGTTTTTTTTTTTTTAATATTTAATTTTTTTAAGGGTCCCCTTTGTCCATGACTCTCTCTGGCAGTGAGCGGGTTGCTTGACGGTCCTCCTTTCTGGTTGGCTCTTGCCTGAAGTGTAAATACTATCAGCTGCCTCTAAAGCTGCTTTCACACACATTTTTTTTGTGCAGGAGGGCACTGCAATTAATGCTGCACAAAAAATGCATCAAAAATCGCCGTGTGAAAGCACCCTAATAAGTGTGAGGAAATCCCCAACCCCTTCCTCATAATATATTCCTGTATTGCTCATTCTCAAATCTTATTTAACCCTGTGGAGAAAACAATATAGCCATCATTGTCATTAACTACTATTTGTAATCTTACTACATAGAGACAAGCAGTGGCTGCAGTTAAGTGAGATGAGTTTGCTTTGCTGATTCATTCCTTTCATGTGTTGCTCTTTTCCTGGCCCTATGGTCTAGTCTAATCTATCCCTGTCCAGAGAACAATAGCACAATCATTGTCATGACCCTAAAACTTATCAAAAAATGAAAAACTTTTTTAAAGGACCCTGAGGAGGGAGGCTGCAGGAAAAAAGTGAAATAAAGGTCCACTCTTTTTCAAATCCCTTTTCTATTATGTGAGTTGTTTCTTTTTTCCATTTTGCCTTTAGTGGTCTAGTCTAATCTATCCCTGTCTGGAGAACAATAGAGCAATCATTGGCATGACCTACTATCTGTACTAATCAGACTATATAGAGATAAGCATTGGCTGCAGTTAAGTGAGATGAGTTTGCTCTGCGGATTCTCTCCTTTCATGTGTTGCTCTTTTCATTGCCCTGTGGTATAGTCTAATCTATGCCTGTCCGAAGAACAATAGTGTAATCATTGGCATGACCTACTTTTGTAATGAGATTATACAGAGACGAGCAGCAGCTGCAGTAAAGGGAAATAAGTCCACTCTGGTGATTCTATCCCTCTATATATTGCTCTTTTCATTGCCCTGTGATCTGATCTAATCTATGGTGCGCCGGAGAACAATAGAGCAATCATTGTTATTACCTACTATTTGTACTAATCAGACTACATAGAGATAATATTTGGCTGCAGTTAAGTGAGATGAGTTTGCTCTGCTGATTCTATCCCTCTATATATTGCTCTTTTCATTGCCCTGTGATCCTATCTAATCTATCCTGCTCCGGAGAACAGTAGAGCAATCATTGTCATTACCTACTATTTGTAATGAGACTACAAAGCGTTGGCATCATCTTGGATTTGGAGCTGTGTTGCATGTCTGTACTGCCACAGCTCTGACGGCCCTACTTGGGCCCATTAGCCACCCTGCGACGGCCCTTTAAGGGCAACCATATTGCGGTGACAATGATTTGGGCTCTTCCCGCTGTAGCATGGCGCCACCACATGCGGTTACGTTGGCTTCACGTTGCCCTCTTACCCCAGTGGTGTCATTCCCGTTTGTACTGACCCCACACAAGGTCCCCACCCCTCACCCTTTATCCCGTCTTGATCATTGGTAATTTTATTCTAATAAAATAAAAGTAAAATCCGAATCCCCGTGTCCCCAGTGCGGCTGCCGGCGACGCCTGGCGACACCCGAAAAGCTGCTGTGTAAGGGCATTCGGCGCCCGGGCTTTGATATTCTCTGCAGCTCTGCGCCAGCAGTGACAAAGAAATTAAGTAGGTCAAGATTTCACCTCTCCCGTCTGCTAATGTGTTCCAAAGCTAATGAGATCTTCAGAGATAACCACATTTACAATAGCGCGAGGTTGCTAAGGAGAGCTGCATCCTCATTAGAGCCGGCCTGGAACACTCTGTGAAGTTCAGCCGCAGCCACACAGAATCCGAAACAGGGCCTCAACACGGGCAACACCAACGTGTCCTGTCTGGGCGTACCGGCCCTTTAAATGGACGCTTCCATCCAAAAGGAGTATTTTAGTCAAAACCGATATTCCTGGAATATTATAGATTTCATATAAAATCTTATCCTTTACTAGTTGTAATTCAGTTGAGAGAAAAACCCTGATATAATAATCTATATAAATTTATTACAAATAGTAGGTAATGACATAATGGTCACTCTTGTTCTCTGGACAGGGAATGAGAAGATTTCACTAGATCGTCTGAGCAGTGGCAAAAGCAATACATGACGTATAGAATCAGTGGAGTAGACTGATCTCACTGTAGCTGCTGCTTATCTCTTTGTAATCTCATTACAAATAGTAGGTAATGACGTAACCATTGCTCTACTGTTCTGCGGACAGGGTAGATAACATTTGACTAGAGTAATGGAGCAATGACATGAGCAATACATATGACAGGCTAATCTCGCTTTACTGCAGCTCCTCTCTATGTAGTCATACAAGTAGTAGGTAATCATATAATGATCGCTATTGTTCTCTGGGCAGGGATGGAGAAGATTTCACTAGATTGTTGAGCAATGACCAAAGCAATACATGATCTATAGAATCAGCAGAGTAGACTGATCTCACTGCAGCTGCTGCTTATCTCTTTGTAATCTCATTACAAGTAGTAGATAATGACGTAACTATTGCTCTACTGTTCTCCAGACAGTGTAGATAAGATTTGACTAGAGTAATGGAGCAATGTCATGAGCAATACATGTGACATATAGATTAATCTCACTTTACTGCAGCTCCTCTTTATGTAGTTATTACAAATAGTAGATAATGATGTAATCGCTGTATTCCCTGGACTCTATCGATGGAGCAATGACAAAAGCCATACATATCTCCATGTAATCTCATCACTAATATTAGGTAATGATATGATCGCTATACTGTTCTCTGGAAGGGGATAAAGAAGATTAGACTAGATCACTAGGCAATGAGAAGAGCAATACATGACATGGAATAAGCAGAGTACAATAATCCTACTTTACTGCAGCTGCTGTTTACCTCTATGTAGTCTCAGTACAAATAGTAGGTAATGAAATAATTGCTCCACTGTTCTCTGGGCAGGGATGAAGAAGATTGGACTAGACCACAGGGCAATGATGAGAACAATACATGAAAGGATAATGGGATCATCTTTTTCTGCACTGGGGTTTCTGCGCACTTATTGGTTCCTGCTTATACCTCAATCAGTCCTCCCGCCATCAGAACTGACAGGGAACATCAGAGTCAAAGCAGGAAGTCGTGTAGAGAGGAAAAAAAATTATATGTGTGTCTATATACACTCCATTTAAAGAAAAAATGCCGTATAATAGTCACATATTTCTTGTCAATATATGAGAACGTCTTTTGATGGTACTGGCCCTTTAATTGCTCGTGCTGCCTCCACTTGCTGTGTGTGATGCGTTGTCCTGGGGTTTTGTCATCTTTTGTGTGTGATGTTTTTGTGGTTTTTTTGTTTTTTCACCATTGACTTAAGACGGCAAAACAAGAGGGGAAAATGCGTTAATACAAAATTAGTGGGGTTTTTTTTGTTTTTTTTTCTTGCTGCAGTTATCGAGTTACAGAGAAATGTGGGCCCTGGTCACACACAGGATTTTCTGTCTCCTCTTATTTTTGAGGAGGGGGGATGTGGGGCCCGACCTAGTTTTGTAAATCAATATTGCCGCTTCCTGTCGCATCCGAAAAAAAATGTAAAAAAACCGACACACTTTCAGAGATCGCACTGGATTTCTACAGTGGATCCACAAGAGATTTGTACAGTGGAAAATCCATAGCTGAAAATCCTGACATCCCTTCTCACAGCTGAGGGTTTGTTACATTTTTTATCCCGACTAGGAAAAACCTCTTTTAGGTAAAACGCAGCATTAAAGGGGTGTTTTACTCCAGGGATCGCTGCTTGTTTTTTTGTTTTGATCTTGCAAAAACAAGTCACTTTCAATATGGTCCCTTACATGTCCTACCTATTCCTGATCTCCCCCCTTGTGTGGGTGCATCAGCTCCTCAGGGCATATAGCACAGACCTGTTCCCTTCCCGAAGGGTGCAGCACTGGTTTGCTATAGCACAGACCCGTTTTTTTCTCTCCTGTAAAATGCCAGCACTGGTTGCTATAGCTACAGACCTGTTTGGTCTATCCTGATTGGCTGCCAGCGCTGGTCGCTATAACTACAGACTTGTGTGATCTCTCCTGATAGGCTGCCAGCACTGGTTACTATAGCTACAGACCTGTTCAATTTCTCATGTTAGGGCTGCCAGCACTGGTTGCTATGGCTACAGACCTGTTCAATCTCTCCTTATAGGCTGCCAGCACTGGTCGCTATAGCTACAGACCTGTTCCATCTCTCCTGATTGGCTGCCAGCACTGGTCGCTATAGCTACAGACCTGTGGGATCTCTCCTGATAGGCTGCCAGCCCTGGTCGCTATAGCTACAGACCTGTGTGATCTCTCCTGATAGGCTGTCAGCACTGGTTACTATAGCTACAGACCTGGCTTCTACTGCAGCCTAGTGGAAGCCAGTAAACCTGCCCCTGAATTCAAAATGAAACCAAGAAAACAGGACTGAGATGAGAGGAATCAATATAGTGAGACAAGCCCTTTAACCTCTCTCCTGTCCTGATGATTGTTACAATGTATCCATCTGAAGCTCACAGAGCATTGTACAGACTGGATACAATTGGAAGAAGGTTCTAAACATCCAGAGGAATTGTTTCATTCACTGATCGTCCATACGAAGGTTGAGATTATGTAAGAATGTTGTGAGCTGTGTGTGAGCTGAGTGGGTGGGGGAGCCCCGCCGCTGCGAGGGTCTTCTGTGGTTACATGGGGGTCTCGCTCCCGCTCCTCCGGCACCGCTGCTCCGTGCTGTCAGACCCCTGTTTGGTCGCAGTGAGGTCACATTGTATTATTTTTGGTTTGTCATCATGTTGCTCCTTCACGGTGGTCCCGGACGCCTGGGTGGGCTTCCCTCTTCTTCCCCCCTTTACATTCATTCATTTCCATAGTCCCCTCCCTCTCTTCCTGGCAAATTTTTATTCCAAGAGTAAAAAAAAAATGAACAAACAAATGACTTCCTCCCCAAGGAGCATGCGGAGCGCGCTGCGTTCATTCTTCCTGTTTGGGAACCTGCGCAGCTCCATATCAAAGGCCGGCGTCCTGGCCGCTCACAGGGGTCCTGCGAGAACAGCAAACATCTGAGAATGGTTCATGAGGAGAGTTCCCCGAAAGCAGGGTCAGGCAGAGAGTGCACCTCCCCGCCTCCCCCCACTGGAAGTGGTGTCTGTCAGAGAGCGGGGTCAGCCAGAGAGCGCACCCTCCCGGAAGTGGTGTCTGTCAGAGAGCGGGGTCAGGCAGAGAGCGCACCCCCGGAAGTGGTTGTCTGTATAGGAGCGGAGGTCAGCCAGAGAGCGCACCCCCGGAAGTGAGGTCTGTCAGAGAGCGGGGTCACCTGAGAGCGCACTCCCTGGGAAGTGGTTTTCTTCCCCTTAGAGCGGGGTCAGGCAGGACCCCCCCACCTGGAAAGTGGTGTCGGTCAGAGAGCAGGCTCAGGGAGAGAGCGCACCCCCCGGAAGGGTGTCTGTCATAGAGCGGGGGTCAGCCGAGAGGCGCACTCTGGAAGTGGTGTTCTGTCATAGAAACGGGGTCAGTAGAGAGTTGCCCTTACCAGAAGAGGTGCTGTCAAGAGCGGGGTCAAGTCAGAGAGCGCCCCCTCCCCGGGAAATGGGTTGGTCTGTCATAGAGCGGGGTAGGCAGAGAGCGCACTCCTGGAAGTGGTTTCTGTCATAGAGCGGGGTCAGGCAGAGAGCGCACTCCCCGGAAGTGGTGTCTGTCAGAGAGCGGGGTCAGGCAGAGAGCGCACCCCCCCGGAAGTGGTGTCTGTCAGAAAGCGGGGTCAGCCAGAGAGCGCACCCCCGGAAGTGGTGTCTGTCATAGAGCGGGGTCAGCCAGAGAGCGCTCCCCCCCGGAGGTGGGGTCTGACAGAGAGCGGGGTCAGCCTGAGAGCGCACTCCCTGGAAGTGGTGTCTGTCATAGAGCGGGGTCAGGCAGAGACCCCCCACCCTGGAAGTGGTGTCTGTCAGAGAGAGCAGGGTCAGGGAGAGAGCGCACCCCCCCGGAAGGGGTGTCTGTCATAGAGCGGGGTCAGCCAGAGAGCGCACTCCCTGGAAGTGGTGTCTGTCATAGAGCGGGGTCAGTCAGAGAGTGCCCTTACCAGAAGAGGTGTCTGTCAGAGAGCGGGGTCAGTCAGAGAGCGCCCCTCCCAGAAGTGGTGTCTGTCATAGAGCGGGGTCAGGCAGAGAGCGCCCCCCCCGGAAGTGGTGTCTGTCATAGAGCGGGGTCAGGCAGAGAGTGCACTCCCTGGAAGTGGTGTCTGTCATAGAGCGGGGTCAGGCAGAGAGCGCACTCCCCGGAAGTGGTGTCTGTCAGAGAGCGGGGTCTGGCAGAGAGCGCACCCCCCGGAAGTGGTGTCTGTCATAGAGCGGGGTCAGGCAGAGAGCGCACCCCCGGAAGTGGTGTCTGTCATAGAGCGGGGTCAGGCAGGGGCGCACTCCCTGGAAGTGGTGTCTGTCAGAGAGCGGGGACAGCCAATAAGCGGGGTCGGCTGGAGAGCAGGCCGCCCATACCTTAGTGGCACGATCTAGCAATTCTATGACCTCCCTGATGTTAACAACTTTTTGGATTTTGGACTGGTCTGTGGTGTCCTCAGCAGAGGGAGTTGGGTCGGGACAGGTTTTTAGTCTTTACTTGGTCCCATTTGCTGACAGCAAGCAGAGCTATTAGAATTGTTGCAGGATCTCATTCACCGTGTATGTCGGCGCTGTATACCGAGACGAGGTGACCACCGTGTGGTAGCTCAGGACCCCGGTCTGTGGTGTCCTCAGCCAGTCGCCCACACCTGTGTGATTCCGTCGGGCTCCGCCGCCTCGCCCAGCACCCATACACATTACATTATAATGAATGGGGGGGGGGGGGGGGGGGGGGGGGCGCCATCTGCTTAAAAGCTTTTTCTTAACACTTAAATCTCGTGTTCCCGGGATAAGTTTCCTTCCGTCTTAAAGGAGCGAGTGCGAATTGTCATCAATCATAATGGAAGAGGCCGTGTTCTCTTTAAATGCCATATGGGCGCCCGATAGATGTGTTATTCCATACTCGCCTCAGAATGTATAATGGTTTGGAGAGAAGCGGCGCATCCGTTATTGTCACTGCTGAAGGATAAGGCCCTTATGATCGATGACTGGGCACCGTTGAGTGATTTATGAAATCGTACCCCTTCCGTCTGTGCTGGGGGGCTGGAGCCGAGATGAGTGGAAGACGGATAGGACTTGGAACGACACAGACATCCCATCTGGCGGGGAAGATGCTATTTAAGCAGTGATTTGTTTTCTGATTAAAAGTTCTGCGTCTCCCGTAAGAGCTGATCACCGCGTTCCCGCGCTGAGCGCCGCCGCCCGGGACTTTATCTCATATCTGCAGGTTTATAAAGGGTTAATCCCAGAAAGGTGTCGCCTCGGGTTAGGTCAGGCGCGTTCACTGACAGCAAGCAGAGGTGTGGGTGGGGATGGGGAGAGATTGTAAGCCTCAGCGGCCAGGGCCCTCTGCACCCGTTATTGGTCATTTATTGCCACCATTATACTGTGCTTGGATCTATGTTATGTATGTGACCCCCTCGAATGTCCGGCGCCCTAAAATAATCATAATGTTCATGTGTGGCGTCTCCTGGATGGGGGTTAGAACCTTATTTGGGTGGCGGGAGGGAGCAGACTTCCATAGGAAAAGTACACTGCATGGGAAAAAAAGTATGTGACCCCCCCCCCCCCCCCCCCACACCTCTCGACCAAAACAGCTCCTTACTCAAATTGGGGCCTCGTTCCTTTGCTGCTTAAAGGGGCGCCGTCCTAGTGTGGCTGGAGGGGGCGCCGCGTTCCTGTGGCGGGCGGAGGGGGCGCCGCTTTCCTGTGGCTGGCTGGGGGTGGGTGGGGGCGTTCCTGTGGCTGGCTGGAGGGGGCGCCGCGTTCCTGTGGCTGGCTGGAGGGGGCGCCGCGTTCCTGTGGCTGGCTGGAGGGGGCGCCGCGTTCCTGTGGCTGGCTGGAGGGGGCGCCGCGTTCCTGTGGCTGGCTGGGAGGGGGCGCCGCGTTCCTGTGGCTGGCGGAGGGGGCGCCGCATTCCTGTGGCTGGCTGGCGGAGGGGGGGCCGCGTTCCTGTGGCTGTGCTGGCGGAGGGGCGCCGCGTTCCTGTGGCTGGCTGGCGGAGGGGGCGCCGCGTTCCTGTGGCTGGCTGGCGGAGGGGGCGCCGCGTTCCTGTGGCTGGCTGGCGGAGGGGGCGCCGCGTTCCTGTGGCTGGCTGGCGGAGGGGGCGCCGCGTTCCTGTGGCTGGCTGGCTGGAGGGGGCGCCGCGTTCCTGTGGCTGGCTGGCTGGAGGGGGCGCCGCGTTCCTGTGGCTGGATGGCGGAGGGGGAGCGCGTTCCTGTGGCTGGTGGCGGAGGGGGCGCCGCGTTCCTGTGGCTGGCTGGCGGCGGGGGCGCCGCGTTCCTGTGGCTGGCTGGCGGAGGGGGCGCCGCGTTCCTGTGGCTGGAGGGGGCGCCGCGTTCCTGTGGCTGGAGGGGGCGCCACGTTCCTGTGGCTGGCTGGAGGGGGCGCCGCGTTCCTGTGGCTGGCTGGCGGAGGGGGCGCCGCGTTCCTGTGGCTGGCTGGCGGAGGGGGCGCCGCGTCCTTCCCCCTGACTGGCTCGAAGGGCGACGTATTATGGAAGGGCGCCCTATGAGCATGTTCTCACGGTCAGGCTTTCAGTTGCTTTTAGGGCTCATCCCCCTTCACATTGCGATGTTCATAAACCGTCCGAAAACCGGACGGAAGAGTGAACATGCACATTGCACAAAGGGGGGACTGCTGCACGGGTTTTCTAGAGCGGCGCAGTGTTAGTTTGCAGAAGGTTTTTTCAGACGGTGCATGGGGGCACGCCCTTTCGGATTTGAGCTGCAACCGTAACCCGACCGTCAACCTTTTAGATTGATTTTTAATAGAAAATCTGTGCACGGATTTTCCGCTGGACGGTTTTTGACCTCGCCGGCGTAACGACAAACGTGCAACATGTTCATTCTTCCAACCGGTTTTTGGGCAGAACATAAACATGTGAAGGGGGACGGCTTGAATCTGCAAACCGCGGACAAAAGCTGCCCTCTAGGTGCAAAAAAACCTCAGCCTATAACTCAGCCTGGCCGGCGGTAAGCGGTGTATTTGGGCTCACCAGAGTTTCCAAAAAGAAAACTGTAGCAAGTATCTTGACCGAGGAAGGGGTTGCCAAATTTTTCTGCAATGTGAGGGTCAGCGGATTTGTTCCCGAGGGGGGTGGTGGACTTTATCCCCGAGGGGGGGTGGTATTGATGGATTTTGTCCGCGGGGGGAGGTGGCTGGCGGGTTTGTAGCTGGAGACACATGAGGACACGGCCCGGCTCCGCGGCGCCCCCGTGCTCCTCCGCCGGGATTGCTGCACAGGTTGCAGTCGCTGAGAGTTTCGGGAGCCTCAGGTCTCATCAGATGAAGAATAAAACCCGTATTGTTTACTTAAGTGCGGAACAAAGAGACAGCGCGCGCTTCCTGTAATTAGCTCGTAGGCGTGTTTTTCCAACTGACGGGAAAGCCGAGCGTCTGAGGGTTTTTCTGCTTGTTGTATGACACGGCTCTTGTGCTGCGGCCGCTCCATTGCACAATGTGGGGCTGACGATCCTCTCGAGATTCGTGTGGGTGTTTACCGGTTGCCGAGCGCAGGAGGCTTTCATGTTCTTTGTGTCTTTTGCAGAATTTTGTCTCCTTTTCAGCCCCAGGAAAGCCTCTGAGGGGCGGCCGGCCGGGGGGGACACGGTCGGAGGGTCCGTGCAGGGCGGGGGGCACGGTCGGAGGGTCCGTGCAGGGCGGGGGGCACGGTCGGAGGGTCCGTGCAGGGCGGGGGGACGAGGTCGGAGGGTCCGTGCAGGGCGGGGGGAGACGCGGTCGGGGGGTCCGTGCGGGGCGGGGGGGAGGCGCGGTCGGTGGGTCCGGGCAGGGCGGGGGGAGACGCGGTCGGAGGGTCCGTGCAGGGCGGGGGGAGAAGGCGCGGTCCCTGCGGGGAGGGGCCGGTGGGAGGGCGGGGGGGGAGAGGGTCGGAGGGTCCGTGCAGGGCGGGGGGCGCGGTCGGAGGTCCGTGCAGGGCGGGGGTCGGTCGGAGGGTCCCTGCAGGAGGGTCCGGGACGGCTGCGCTGTGGGTTTTGTTTTTAAATGACAGGACTTTTTTTTTGTTTAATTTTGGGGGAATTTTACACCAGTAAAGACGCCGTCTCAGGTTCACGTGGCAGCAGCGGCCGGGACTTTCTACAATGGTGCAAACCGCTTCCTAAATGAAAAAATAAATAAACTGGCAACAATGGAAGATAAAGCTACGGATAGAACAGACCGTGGCGATGCTGCAAGGTGTGAACACGGCCGTAGAGTGTAGGGTCTACCAGGAAAGCCAAGTACTTTAATGTCAGTCATCAATGAATAAGAGCAAGAAACTTGGGGTAGACAGCACGGGATTAGTTTTCAGGGAGCAATGTGGTATGACAGTTGTCAGTTAGTCATCCCCAGGGTCAATGGCGCAACGGTTTCAGGGTTATATGCCTGACACGGGATTCAAAGGGGGTTAGTATGGGCAGCACGGTGGCTCAGTGGTTAGTATGGGCAGCACGGTGGCTCAGGGGTTAGTATGGGCAGCACGGTGGCTCAGTGTTTAGTATGGGCAGCACGGTGGCTCAGTGTTTAGTATGGGCAGCACGGTGGCTCAGGGGTTAGTATGGGCAGCACGGTGGCTCAGTGGTTAGTATGGGCAGCACGGTGGCTCAGGGATTAGTATTGGCAGCACGGTGGCTCTGGGTTTTGTAGGGCAGCACGGTGGCTCAGTGGTTAGTATGGGCAGCACGGTGGCTCAGGGGTTAGTATGGGCAGCACGGTGGCTCAGGGGTTAGTATGGGCAGCACGGTGGCTCAGTGGTTAGTCAGGCAGCACGGTGGCTCAGTGGTTAGTATGGGCAGCACGGAGGCTCAGGGGTTAGTATGGGCAGCATGGTGGCTCAGGGGTTAGTATGGGCAGCACGGGCTCAGGGTTAGTATGGGCAGCACGGTGGTCCAGGGATTAGTACTGGGCAGCACGGTGGCTCATGGTTAGTATGGGCAGCACGGTGGCTCAGTGGTTAGTATGGGCAGCACGGTGGCTCAGGGGTTAGTATGGGCAGCACGGTGGCTCAGGGGTTAGTATGGGGCAGCACGGTGGAACAGGGGTTAGTATGGGCAGCACGGTGGAACAGGGGTTAGTATGTGCAGCACGGTGGCTCAGTGGTTAGTACGGGCAGCACGGTGGCTCAGGGGTTAGTAGGGCAGCACGGTGGCTCAGGGGTTAGTATGGGCAGCACGGTGGCTCAGGGGGTTAGTATGGGCAGCACGGTGGCTCAGTGGTTAGTATGGGCAGCACGGTGGCTCAGGATTAGTATGGGCAGCACGGTGGCTCAGGGGTTTAGTATGGGCGCACGGTGGCTCAGTGGTTTAGTATGGCAGCACGGTGGCTCAGTGGTTAGTATGGGCAGCACGGTGGCTCAGGGTTTAGTATGGGCAGCACGGTGGCTCAGTGGTTAGTATGGGCAGCACGGTGGCTCAGTGGTTAGTATGGGCAGCACGGTGGCTCAGTGGTTAGTATGGGCAGCACGGTGGCTCAGTGGTTAGTATGGGCAGCACGGTGGCTCAGTGGTTAGTATGGGCAGCGCGGGGGCTCAGGGGTTAGTATGGGCAGCGCGGTGGCTCAGTGGTTAGTATGGGCAGCGCGGTGGCTCAGTGGTTAGTATAAGGCAGCGCGGTGGCTCAGGGGTTAGTATGGGCAGCACTGGGGCTCAGTGTATAGTATGGGCAGCACGGTGGCTCAGGGGTTAGTATGGGCAGCACAGTGGCTCAGGGGTTAGTATGGGCAGCACGGTGGCTCAGGGGTTAGTGTGGGCAGCACGGTGGCTCAGGGGTTAGTGTGGGCAGCACGGTGGCTCAGTGGTTAGTGTGGGCAGCAGGGTGGCTCAGTAGTTAGTATGAACAGCACAGTGGCTCATTGGTTAACTCTGTGAGATCAGGTTCTAGATACATTATGTATGTGTGGTTCTAGCAGTCATGTTGTTTTAGCTGGATTTCTTCTTGTAGCCCTCATCCATGTGTTAGTGCATATGGTGGTAATTTGCTCTAGAACCTAGCCTTTTATCTAGAGAATTAGTGGCTGATGATTGTAGGAGATCAGGATCTAGACCCTGACCAGAGAATAAAAGTGGCTAATGATGGTATGACGTCAGGATCTAGAACCCTACCTGTAATATAGAGCAGTAGTGGCTGACGATTGTATGAGATCAGATCTAGAACCTAACATGTAATATAGAGCAGTAGTGGCGGATGATTGTATTTAGTTTGGGATCTAGAACAGTAGTTACTGATTATAGGAGATCAGGATCTAGAACCTGGCCTATTATCTAGAGCAGTGGTGGCTGCTGATTGTGTGATGTCAGGATTTAGAACCTGTTACTTAGAGCAGTTGTGACTGATGATTGTATGAAATTGTGATCTACAACCTGGCTTGTAATATAGAGCAGCAGTGAATGATTGTATTAGGTTGGGGTCTAGATCAGTAGTGGCTGATGATTGTATTACATCGGTATCTAGAACCTGACCTGTTATCTTTAGCAATAGTAACTGTAAAATTGTCGACTGATGGTTGTAGGAGATCAGATCTAGAACCTGGCCAGTTTTTAGAGCATAAAAGGGGAAAGATGTATAGCAGGATTAGAACCCCTACCTGTAAATAGAGAAGTGGCTGACGATTGTATGAGATCAGATATAGAACCTAGCATGTAATATAGAGCAGTAGTGGCGGATGTTTTGTTTTTTAGTTTGGGACTAAAAACAGTGGTTAATGTTTTTAAGGGATCGGATCTAAAACCCTGGCCTTTTTCTAGGCATTAGTGACTGAGTTGTAGGGGAATCAGATCAAAACCCTGCCCTTAAAATCGGGAACGCACTAAAGGAGGGTTGTAGGGATCAGATCTGAACCGGGCCTGTATCTAAGGGAGTTGCTGACGTGTGAGAGAGGGTCCAGATCCTTGGGGAAAGGGTTCCCCCCGGCGCGGGGGCGGCCGTTTTTTTGTGTGTGATTTGTGGTTCTTTCTCCGGAAAGAATGAGATCGGGTCTGGATGTATAGATATTTTATTGCATAAATCCTGACACCGGGCCCCTCCCTTCACCTCCGTTCCGTCGGGCCCCTTTTTGTCCTGATCCGTGGGCCCCGTTCGGGGCAGGGAAAATCCTTTTCTTTTCAGAGATTTTTGAGGGATATTGGGTAGTTTCCAGTGTCTGTATCATGTGTGGAGAACATGATACAGACCAGTGCAGCCCAGTGACCAGGATGGCTTCAGAGCTGCACTCCCAGTGGTGCATGAAGACATAATAACCTAAAGCATCTCCTCCATTGTCCCTGCAGGACCCTTCCCTGCTCCCCTCACTGGGGATGGTCTGCAGACCCCGGATTTTCCCCCATCGGGTTCCCATTTCTTCCCCCTCCGGGGGGGCCCCGGTTTGATTCATTTGGACTGAACTTTTTTTTTTTTTTTTTTTTCAGCCCATCAGATCTTGGCCTAATAGAAATTTAATCAAAGAGCGCGGTCAATACTATTTTTATTGTTTGTAATTATTGAGCACGCTCGTTTCCAGAAAGCGGTCATTAATATTGCATAATAATGCATATTGAATTCAAATTAGCAGCCGCGAACCCGGCAACAATCGCATCGCCGGAGATTTTCCCTGGTAATTAATTCTGCTCGGCTCTGAGGAACATCTATCACGGCGCGGAGCATCCACCGCGTGTAATGAATCTTGTGCAACCGTTCCCATTAATAACGGTTAAATTTTTTGCGTTCCGCATTTACATTGTGGAAAAGGACTAATAGGGGCCGAAAAAAAATGGGCAGTAGTTATACCCACAATTGGGGGGGTAAAAAGGGTTTATAGTCCCCCAAAAAAAGCTCGCTAAAAGAGTGGGGGCCCGTGTGTTAATTGGGGGGGGGGGGCCACCAGTGGGGTTCTTGGGGGGGTCAATTGGAGTTGATTCTTGGGCCCCCTTTTGGGGTTGATTCTTGGGGCCTCCATTGGAGTTGATTCTTGGGGGCCCCCAGTGGAGGGATTTTTTGGGCCCCCGGGGGGGTGATTTTTGGGGGCCCCCAGGGGAGTTTATTCTTGGGGGGACCCGGGGGGGGTTTATTTTGGGGCCCCATGGATTTATTCTTGGGGCCCACATGGGGTGATTCTTGGGGCCCCCCCAGTGGGGTGATTTTGGGGCCCCCCCAGGGAGGTTTATTTTGGGGCCACCCCGGGAGGTGATTTGGGGCCCCCCCGGGGGGTGTTTTGGGGCCCACCGGGAGGGGATTCTTGGGCCCCCCAGGGAAAGGTTTTATTTTGGGGCCACCGGGGAGGTGATTTTGGGGGCCCCCCGGGGAGGATTTTTTGGGGCCACCCGGGGGGTATTCTTGGGGCCCCGGGGGGGGTTTATTCTTTGGGGCCCACGGGGGAGTGGAGGTGATTCTTGGGGCCCACGGTGGAGGTGATCTTGGGCCTCCAGGGGAGGTGATTCTTGGGACCCACCAGTGGAGCTGATTCTTGGGACCCACCAGTGGCGTGGAGCTGATTCTTGGGACCCCCCAGTGGAGTCGATTTTAAGTTTTCCCCCTGCTCCCCTGTGGGCCAGTCCAAGCCTGGTATGTTCAGTGTAAAAATAGTGCTGTGCAAATCCCAGAGTCCAGATGGTCGGTGCCCATAGAATGGACTGGTGACACCCAACGTTGGGACTTTTTTGGTCCATGTGTGTGGACCCCTGTTCAGGACGGTCTCCTCCTTGGTGCTCTTGGTCTCCACATGTTACTTTTCATGTCTGCTCGTCTTGGTTAGATGAGGCCGAATGCTCAGAGGGTCATTAGGTTGACATCTGAGGGGAACGTTTAGGGATGTGGAACCCACCTGTTGATCTGCTAAGGTGGCTTTTAGCCCCGAAACCAGACATGTGACCAATGGGAGCTGCCCAAGAGCCACCAAGGGGACAGCCACCATGGCTGGTCCATTGTCGCTGGGCATCGGCCATGGTCCGCTCTCGGGTCTGATCATCTTTGGGGACCCTTGGTTTTCTATCCGGGTGCAGCGTCGTCACCGCAGCCCCCCCCCCACCACTTCCCGTTCAGGATCTCGCCCTCCTCGGAGAACAATCCGATGCAGAATTTCCTTCTCCCATCCTCTCGGCTCCTCTCATTGTTCTCTATACGTTCGTCTGAGACTTCTCAAATTGCCCTTAAATGTAAAACCGGTGATAAATGCTCCAATCTTCTGACAATTACCCCGGAGTTCAGCGGCAGAGAAGTCTTTCTCTTGTTGCTTGTTGACACTGACAGGGCGCGGGGGGAGCTGGGGGGTGGTTAACCTGTTGTATTTGTCTCCATGGACCCGGTTAGATGTGAGCCAGAACTTCAGGGAATTCTGCTTGTGGGAGTTAGGAATAAATTAGAGCACAAGCCGCGGCTGATCTCTGTCACTCTGCCGCAAATGGAGGATTTGATTATCATTTAACCCCCGGCACTCGGCGGCCCCCGGAGGGAAGAGCAAACTGTGGCGGGTGGGATCCGGAGCCGGGGGGGCAAGTCTGCACCGATCCGGGGAGTCGCCGTTATAGCCGGACCCGTCCTGAAACGCGGCGCTCCTATGGTTATCTACACTTATAGGTCGATCTTCCACATTGCAAATAAATGGGAGAAAAAAAATTTGTATATCAAAAATGTCTGAACCAAAATTTTTTTTCTTTCTTGCCGAAAAAACATGCTTCAAAATCTGCATGATTTCTTTTGGAAAAATTTTAATTTTTTTTTCATGCCTTTTTTGCAACTTTTTGGAGTATTTTTTTTTCCTTGATCACAAATTACTTGGTCTGTCACATGATTTGCATTGTATAAAAAAAACGGCAAAAAAAAATCCCATAAAGTAATGCACATCAGCGGGGTTTTTTCAGGGAAAAAAGGAGGTTTATGGTGAAAAAAAAGCCAAAACCTTTCAAAATGCTGTGTGAGGCGGCTTGGCGCTGGGGGGTGGGGGGGGATTGGTTGGTCGGCTACATGACCGGGAAATAAAACTCGCTACAAGAAAAATAGAAGAAGCAAGTATGACAGTGACGATTGTTGTTTTGACAACCACTAGACTTCCGGCCGCTGCAGCTTTTGCCAGGGAAATAGAATGAAAAAAAATATGCAGACGTTGTTTGTGTTCCTTTTACTCCTCTCTTCTTTGCTTAATGTTTTTTCATACAGTTTTTATAGCATTTATTTTTTTTTCAAAGAAACAAAGAGGTGACTGTAGGAACTTTTGATTTCGTTGATGCAGTTTTTTTTCTTGTGCATTTATATTTTCTTCTTAGTCACAAATGGTTTGCTCCAGCCCAGGATTTGTCATAAGGAAAAACACTGCAAAAAATCCACAATAACGCCCTAAATGGTTAGAAAAAAAAAAAGTTATAGCCGCAGCAAAATGGGAGAAGCTGCTACTGAGCCAAGAAATCATCCCAAAGTGCAACCGAATTCTATAGGGAATGAAGCGACGCATTTTGGTTTTTAATATCTCCTTATGGTTCAAACTGGACTGGTCGTCTAGAAGTCCTATACGTGGTTCTGAACGGTCTGACGCGACACTTGTCACCTCTCACCTCCCGGTGCCTGGAGTTGTACAGTGTCATCATCCGACTCCGCAGAGCATTGGTTACAATGAAGCTCATCAGTTCGCTGTTATGGAGACAAAGAGAACATCCACCTCTTTGCCCTTCTAGTGACTCTTCAGTCTCTCTGTTTCCTGTTTACAACCTTTTGCTGATGTCTCTCTGTGACCATTCTAAGTTCGCAGTGGCCCACTTTGTCTTGAGAGCCCTCTGCTTGAAGGCCTGAGGCAATGGCGAGGTCCTGCTGATCACTTGTAGGTTAGTCTTGGTCCTCATCATGTCACCAAGTGTGAGAGCAGGATGAGGATTTGCAAGCTGTGCAGAAAGTCCTGAAACACTGAACAGTTGGAGATGTGCATTAAGGACATTTTAAAAAAAAAAAAAAAAAATATGTTCTCTCCTGAAAATTTCAAACAAAAAACCAAATAACTAACTTTTGTGAGAAATGTATATTGGATGGATACTGTGTATATATATAATATATATATATATATTTATATATATATATAATAACTATTTATATATATATAAATATATATATATATTAACACACAAGACGTTTTTCAGATCGCATCAATATATTAAAATGCCACATCTAGCAGGTTACTATCTGACATGAAATCAGAATAAACTTGCGTTTAATTGTTTGTACAAATGAACAAGGCTCCTTCAGGGATCTGGAAATTGCCCCCAAGCAGATGGATCCAGACTTGTGCAGTCCAACTCAAATTCTCTTTCTGATATTTGGCTGATTTCTTTACCACTTTCCATGATGGTTACAACAGAAGCAGAGTGTGTTTTCTGGCTGATGCTATAAAATACATCCACAGGTGTGTCTCTAACTCAGATGTTGCCAATTAAAACCTATCAGAAGCTATCTAAAGACTGACTTCATATGGAGCAGGTCCCCAAATTGTTTAGGGGCGGAGTCATCCGCCAGTGTAGTGGAAAATGATCTGACACTTTGCAGAAATGAATAATAAATGCACTTAAAAATTCCTCCCTTTCAATTATTCTGCATTTGGGAATAGAAATAATTTTGCGTTCCTAATTGACCTAAAAAAAAACGGGGATGGTTTATTTCTGATTTCAACCCCCTTGTCGTGAGAGGAAAAACCTGCCAGATGGGGCTTTATATAGAGGGAGAGAGAAACCTGCAGATGGGGCTTTACATAGAGGGGATGGAAACTGCTGGTCTCAACTGTGTGTGTGTGTGTGTGTGTGTGTGTGTGTGTGTATATATACACACACATATCCATCCCATATTTATATATACTGTATATATATGATGGATACTATGTGTGTGATGTGTGTGTATATATTGATGGATACTATGTTTGTGATGTGTTTGTGTGTATATATTGATGGAGACTATGTGTGCGATGTGTGTATATATTGATGGATACTATGTGTGCGATGTGTGTATATATTGATGGATACTATGTGTGCGATGTGTGTATATATTGATGGATACTATGTGTGCGATGTGTGTATATATTGATGGATACTATGTGTGCGATGTGTGTATATATTGATGGATACTATGTGTGCTATGTGTGTATATATTGATGGATACTATGTGTGCGATGTGTGTATATATTGATGGATTCTATGTGTGCGATGTGTGTATATATTGATGGATACTATGTGTGCGATGTGTGTATATATTGATGGATACTATGTGTGCGATGTGTGTATATATTGATGGATACTATGTGTGCGATGTGTGTAGTATATTGATGGATACTATGTTGTGGCGATGTGTGTATATATTGATGGATACTATGTGTGCTATGTGTGTATATATTGATGGATACTATGTGTGCGATGTGTGTATATATTGATGGATACTATGTGTGCGATGTGTGTATATATTGATGGATTCTATGTGTGCGATGTGTGTATATATTGATGGATTCTATGTGTGCGATGTGTGTATATATTGATGGATACTATGTGTGCGATGTGTGTATATATTTATGGATACTATGTGTGCATGTTGTGCATATATTTATGGATACTATGTGTGCATGTTGTGCATATTGGATGGATACAATGTGTGTGATGTGTTTTATCGCCACTCTATGTGACTGGGGCACAAGGGGTTAATGGGGCACATGCGGCTGAGGGTTCAGATCAGAAATGTGCAGTTTTGTGGAGCAGGCAGCGGCGCGGTCGTCTCTGGAGTCTGCTAGAAAGGGCTGTTTGTGCCCTGAGGCCGTTTCTGCACATTATGCACAGATCCAGCCAAACATTTAAAGACGGTGAATGGTGCCAAAATTATTATCTGCCATTTTCTGCTGGAGAGGGGAATACCTCCGATGCTGCGAATCCGGGATGAGGCGCTGCCTAACCCCTTCACTGCTGCGCATTGTGATGTACAATGCAGGAATGGCCTCTGTGTATACGGGCTCCTTACATACTGCAAAGGGTTAACTGATGTAGTTTCCATGTGACAGAAGGGAAGCATTACCTTAGATCGTCAACAGCGTCCTGCGCCGTAGATACCGGATACACGGGCATGATGGGAAACACTGGCGAGACTTGTGTGTATACAACCGGATGCACCTCTATATGTCCCCTGTTTTTTTTTCTAGATATGTACACAGGCACACAATTCTATGGGCATACAGGAACCTGTTTCCGCACATTCTTTTGATTACTTTAGCATATAGAAGGGCCTGTATTTAATATATCATATATATATATAGTATATATATATATATATATTTATATATTATACTATATGTATATATATATATATATATATATATATATAAATATATACATATATATAATATATATAAATACATATATTTTATATATTATATATATTACATATATATATTTATATATATACATATATATATATATATTATATTATATATATATATAGTATATAGCAGCTGTATCCACAATTATTATATACGTTGTGTATAGGAGCTGTATCCGCCCTTGTCTATTTCATCGCATATAGGAGCCTGTATCCGCCCTCTGTATATACGTAGTGTATAGGAGCCTGTATCACCATCTATATATACATAGTGTATAGGAGCCTGTATCCACTATATCTATATATAGCATATAGGAGCCTGTATCCACCATCTATATATAGCGTATAGGAGCCAGTATCCGCCATCTGTATATACATAGCGTATAGGAGCCTGTATCCGCCATCTGTATATACATAGCGTATAGGAGACTGTATCCGCCATCTGTGTTATATAATAGACGGTTTAGGTGCCTTTATCCACCATCTACATATTCATAGTATATAGGTGCCTGTATCAACATCTGTATATACTGTATTGTAGGAGCCTGTATCCACCATAGCTGTATATACATAGTTTATAGGAGCCGTATCACCATCTATATTATATATATATATATATAATATATATATATATATATATATTATTATATTATATATATATATATATATACAAATATACATAGTGTATAGGGGCCTGTATCCGCCATCTGTATATACATAGCGTATAGGAGCCTGTATCCGCCATCTGTATATACATAGCGTATAGGAGACTGTATCCACCATCTGTATATAAATAGCATGTACATATATATATACATACATACATTACACATATACATAGTGTATAGGAGCCTGTATCTGCCATCCGTATATATACATAGTGTATAGGAGCCTATATCCGCCATCTGTATATACATAGTGTATAGGAGCCTGTATCCATCATTTTATATACATAGTGTATAGGAGCCTGTGTCCAGTATATATATATATGTATATATATATATATATATATATATATATATTAATAGTGTATAGGGAGCCTGTATCTGCCATTTGTATATATACATAGTGTATAGGAGCCTGTATCTGCCATTTGTATATATACATAGTGTATAGGAGCCTGTATCTGCCATTTGTATATATACATAGTGTATAGGAGCCTGTATCTGCCATTTGTATATATACATAGTGTTATAGGGTCTGTATATTGCATTTGTATATATACATAGTTATTGGGCGAGGCCTGTATCACCATGTATATACATTGGTATAGGAGCCTTTAATCCGCCATCTTATATATATATACATAGGCATA
Organism: Phyllomedusa bahiana; assembly: GCA_025379985.1. NCBI lineage: Eukaryota > Metazoa > Chordata > Amphibia > Anura > Hylidae > Phyllomedusa > Phyllomedusa bahiana. The sequence continues at coordinate 88,695 of JAODAL010004837.1, read as the reverse complement.
TAGGAGCCCGTATCCGGCATCTTATTTATATACATAGCGTATAGGAGCCTGTATCCGCCATCTATATATATACATAGTGTATAGAAGCCTGTATCCGCCATCTGTATATAAATAGCATGTACATATATATACATACACATACATACAATACACGCATATATATAGTGTTATTAGAGAGCCTTGTATATGCCAATCCGTATATTATTACATCAGTGTTAGGAGCCTATATCCGCCATCTGTATCATAAATTGTGTTTGGGAGTCTGTATCCGCCATCTATATATATACATAGCGTATAGGAGCCTGTATCCGCCATCTATATATATATACATAGCGTATAGGAGCCTGTATCCGCCATCTATATATATACATAGAGTATAGGAGCTGTATCCAGCCATCTATATATATACATGGTATAGGAGCCTACGTATCCATTTGTATTATAATTCAGTGTATAGGAGGCTGTATCTGACCCTCTATATGTTCATAGTGTATAGTAGCCTGTTTCCGCCGATGTCTCTATATGTAGTGTATTGGACCCTGGTAACTACACTATATATTTTATTATATATATATATATATATATATAATATAATACTATACTATATTTAATATATCATGTATAGGAGTCTGTATCCGCCCTCTATATGTACATAGTGCATAGGAGCCTGTATCCTCAGTCTCTGTATTTACACTGTAAAGATACATAAATTATTGTATGTTTTGCTTTTTGTTACAGTGTAGCTGCTTTCCCTGCTTTCCCTGTTCTCTCTATGTTGTACAGCGCTGTAGAATATGTTGGCGCTTTTTTAGTGAAGATTATTATTATTACGTTAGCTGCCCCCGTTTATCAGGAGACTTCTAGGGGCCGTTTTGTGTCGTTCGGGGCCTGGACTTGCTGCACTTTGTGGCGGCTGCTCATAGACTGCAGGGAGTAGCTGGTGAGATATACTGATATATAATGTATAGAAACCCTCCGGATACTGGTCCGGTATCTGCGTCTATGTATAATAGTGTCTCTGGGACGCCTTGTATAACCAGGTCTGGCTGGGACTTGTAGTGCGATAGCAGAATACCATTGACCTATCTTGTCTGGCTGGGACTTGTAGTGCAGCAGCAGGATAGCTTCATTGACAGCTCCGACCTGGCTGAGAGTCGTGGTGCGGCAGCAGGATATTTTCATTGACACATCCGGCCCGGCTGGGACTTGTAGTGCAGCAGCAGGATAGCTTCATTGACATATCTGGCCTGGCTGGGACTTGTAGTGCGGCAGCAGGATAGCTTCATGACATAATGGGCCTTGCTGAGGGACTTGTAGTGCAGCTGCAGGATAGCTTTTTTGATGTATCTGGCCTGGCTGGGACTTGTAGTGCAGCAGCAGGATAGCTTTATTGATGTATCTGGTCTGGCTGGGACCTGTAGTGCGGGAACAGGATAGCTTCATTGACGCCTCCGACCTGGCTGGGGCTTGTAGTGCGGCAGCGGGAGAGCTTCATTGACACATCTTGCCCGGCTGGGACTTGTAGTGCGGCAGCAGGATAGCTTCATTGACACATCTGGCCCGGCTGGGACTTGTAGTGTGGCAGCAGGATAGCTTCATTGACGCCTCCAACCTGGCTGGGACTTGTAGTGCGGCAGCAGGATATCTTAATTGATGTATTTGGCCTGGCTGGGACTTGTAGTGCGGCAGCAGGATAGCTTCATTGACCTATCTGGTCTGGCTGGGACTTGTAGTGCGGCAGCAGGAGAGCTTCATTGACACATCTGGCCCGGCTGGGACTTGTAGTGCGGCAGCAGGATAGCTTCATTGACCTATCTGGTCTGGCTGGGACTTGTAGTGCGGCAGCAGGATAGCTTCATTGACCTATCTGGTCTGGCTGGGACTTGTAGTGCGGCAGCAGGATAGCTTCATTGACCTATCTGGTCTGGCTGGGACTTGTAGTGCGGCAGCAGGATAGCTTCATTGACCTATCTGGTCTGGCTGGGACTTGTAGTGCGGCAGCAGGATATCTTAATTGATGTATTTGGCCTGGCTGGGACTTGTAGTGTAGCAGCAGGATTGCTTCATTGACATATCTGGCCTGGCTGGGACTTGTAGTGCAGCAGCAGGATAGCTTCATTGACATATCTGGTCTGGCTGGGACTTGTAGTACAGCAGCAGGATAGCTTCATTGACATATCTGGCCTGGCTGGGACTTGCAGGGCAGCAGCAGGATAGCTTCATTGACGCCTCCGATCTGGCTGGGACTTGTAGTGCGGCAGCAGGATCTCTTAATTGATGTATATGGCCTGGCTGGGACTTGGAGTGCAGCTGCAGATGTTCATTGATGTTATCTGGCCTGGCTGGGACTTGTAGTGCGCAGCAGGATAGATTCATGGATGTATCTGAGCCTAGCTGGATTGGTAGTGCTGCAGCAGGATATCTTAATTGATGTATTTGGCCTGGCTGGGACTTGTAGTGGAGCAGCAGGATAGCTTCATTGACCTATCTGGTCTGGCTGGGACTTGTAGTGCAGCAGCAGGATAGCTTCATTGACCTATCTGGTCTGGCTGGGACTTGTAGTGCAGCAGCAGGATAGCTTCATTGACACATATGGCGTAGCTGGGACTTGTAGTGCAGCAGCAGGATAGCTTTATTGATATATCTAGTATGGGTGGGACTTGTAGTGGAGCAGCAGGATAGCTTTATTGATATATCTAGTATGGGTGGGACTTGCAGTGGAGCAGCAGGATAGCTTCATTAACACATCTGGCTTAGCTGGGACTTGTAAGTGCTAGCTTGAGGAGAGCTTCACTTGTCCTATAACTGGTATGGTGGGACTTGTTAGTTGCGGCAGCAGGATAGCTTCAATTGATATATTGGTATAGCTGTGACTTGTAGTGCGATGCAGCAGGATAAGCTTCATTGTGTTATCTGGCCTGGCTGGGACGTGTAGTGGCGGCCAGCAGGATAGCTTACATTGACCTATCTTGCCTGCTGGGGACTTGCAGTGCGAGCAGCAGGAGAGCTTCATTGACGCCCTTCCAACCTGGAGGGACTTGTAGTGCTGCTCGAGCAGGATAGTTCATTGAACTATATGGTCTGGATGGGACTTGTAGTTGCAAGGCTAGCAGCATAGATTCATTGACCTATCTGGTCTGGCTGGGACTTGTAGTGCTGGAGAAGGATAGCTTCATTGACACATCTGGCATAGCTGGGACTTGTAGTGCAGCAGCAGGATATCTTTCATTGTAACTATCTGGTTCTGGCTGGGACTTGTTGTGCAAACCAGGCAGCAGGGATATCCTCATGTCACCTATCTTGCCTGGCTGGGAATTGCAGTGCAAGCAGCAGGAGAGGCATTATTGACGCCTCCACCTGGCTGGACTGTGTCTGAGTGTAGTGCGGCAGTGGATACTTCATTGACCTATTGGTCTGGCTGGGACTTGTAGTGCTCCGGCAGAAGGATAGATACATTGACCTATCTGATGTCTGGCTGTGGACTTGTAGTGGGCAGCAGATAGCCTTCTTTGACCTATATGGCTGGATGGGAAAAGCTTGTAGTTCGCGCAGCAGGATAGCGTCATTGTTATATCTGGTTCTGGCTGGGACTTGTGGTGCGGGCTGAGCAGGATAGCATAATTGATATATTGGCCTGGATGGGGACTTGTAGTGCAGCAGCTAGGGAGCTTCGATTGATAACGCCGCTTTTCCACCTGGCTGGGGCTTGTAGTGCGGCAGCAGCAGGATATCTTAATTGATGTATTTTGACCTGGCTGGGACTTGTAGGTGTTTTAGTGCAGCAGCAGGTTAGCTTCATTGAACTATTTACTCTGGTCTGGCTGGGACTTGTTAATGCGGGCAGGCAGGAGAGCTTCATTGACACATCTGGCCCGGCTGGGACATGTAGTGCGGCAGCAGGATAGCTTCATTGACCTATCTGGTCTTCCTGGGACTTGTAGTGCGGCAGTAGGATAGCTTCATTGACCTATCTGGTCTGGCTGGGACTTGTAGTGCAGCAGCAGGATAGCTTCATTGACGCCTCGGACATTGCTGGGACTTGTAGTGCGGCAGCAGGATAGCTTCATTGACCTATCTGGTCTGGCTGGGACTTGCAGGATAGCTTCATTGACATATCTGGCCCGACTGGGACTTGTAGTGCGGCAGCAGGATAGCTTCATTGACACATCTGGCCCGGCTGGGACTTGTAGTCCGGCTCAGTGGATAAAGGTCTATTGACATATTGGCCCCGAACTGGGACTTGTGTGCCGGCAAGTCGGCAGCAGGATATTTTATTGACTATTGGTCTGGCTGGGACTTGTAGTGCGGCAGCAGGATAGCTTCATTGACCTATCTGGTCTGGCTGGGACTTGTAGTGCGGCAGCAGGATAGCTTCATTGACATATCTTGCCTGGCTGGGACTTGCAGTGCAGCAGCAGGAGAGCTTCATTGACGCCTCCAACCTGGCTGGGACTTGTAGTGCAGCAGCAGGAGAGCTTCATTGACGCCTCCGACCTGGCTGGGACTTGTAGTGCGGCAGCAGGATAGCTTCATTGATGTATCTGGCCTGGCTGGGACTTGTAGTGCGGCAGCAGGATAGCTTCATTGAGGTATCTGGTCTGGCTGGGGCGGGTAGTGCGGCAGCGGGAGAGCTTCATTGACACATCTGGCCCGGCTGCGATCTATGTAGTGCGGGCAGCAGGCAGGACTGTTTCATTGAACTTTCTTGGTCTGGCTGGGTCTTGTAGAGCGGCCGCAGGGTTAGGCTTCATTGACCTTTCTGGTCTGGCTGGGACTTGTAGTGCGGCAGCAGGATAGCTTCATTGACCTATCTGGTCTGGCTGGGACTTGTAGTGCGGCAGCAGGATAGCTTCATTGACCTATCTGGTCTGGCTGGGACTTGTAGTGCGGCAGCAGGATAGCTTCATTGACCTATCTGGCCCGGCTGAGACTTGTAGTGCGGCAGCAGGATAGCTTTATTGATGTATCTGGTTTGGCTGGGACTTGTAGTGCGGCAGTAGGATAGCTTCATTGACGCATCCTCTCTGGCTGGGACTTGTAGTGCGGCTGCAGGATAACTTCATTGACGTATCTGGCCTGGCTGGGACTTGTAGTGCAGCAGCAGGATAGCTTCATTTACATATCTGGCCTGGCTGGGACTTGTAGTGCGGCAGCAGGATAGCTTCATTTACATATCTGGTCTGGCTGGGACTTGTAGTGCAGCAGCAGGATAGCTTCATTGACGCCTCCGACCTGGCTGGGACTTGTAGTGCGGCAGCAGGATATCTTAATTGATGTATTTGGCCTGGCTGGGACTTGTAGTGCGGCAGCAGGATAGCTTCATTGACGTATCTGGCCCGGCTGGGACTTGTAGTGCAGCAGCAGGATAGCTTTATTGATGTATCTGGTCTGGCTGGGACTTGTAGTGCGGCAGCAGGATAGCTTCATTGACGTATCTGGCCCAGCTGGGACTTGTAGTGCGGCAGCAGGATAGCTTCATTGACACATCTGGCCCGGCTGGGACTTGTAGTGCAGCAGCAGGATAGCTTCATTGACACATCTGGCGTAGCTGGGACTTGTAGTGCAGCAGCAGGAAAGCTTCATTGACGCCTCCGACCTGGCTGGGACTTGTAGTGCGGCAGCAGGATAGCTTCATTGACCTATATGGTATGGCTGGGGCTAGTAGTGCGGCAGCAGGATTGCTTCATTGACACATCTGGCCCGGCTGGGACTTGTAGTCCGGCAGCAGGATAGCTTCATTGACCTATCTGGTCTGGCTGGGACTTGTAGTGCGGCAGCAGGATAGCTTTATTGATGTACCTGGCCCGGCTGGGACTTGTAGTCCGGCAGCAGGATAGCTTCATTGACATATCTGGCCTGGCTGGGACTTGTAGTGCGGCAGCAGGATAGCTTCATTGACCTATCTGGTCTGGCTGGGACTTGTAGTGCGGCAGCAGGATAGCTTCATTGACCTATCTGGTCTGGCTGGGACTTGTAGTGCGGCAGCAGGATAGCTTCATTGACACATCTTGCATAGCTGGGACTTGAAGTGCAGCAGCAGGATAGCTTTATTGATGTATCTGGTCTGGCTGGGACTTGTAGTGCAGCAGCAGGAGAGCTTCATTGACCTATCTGGTCTGGCTGGGACTTGTAGTGCAGCAGCAGGATAGCTTCATTGACCTATGTGGTCTGGCTGGGACTTGTAGTGCGGCAGCAGGATAGCTTTATTGATGTATCTGGTCTGGCTGGGACCTGTAGTGCGGCAACAGGATAGCTTCATTGACGCCTCTGACCTGGCTGGGACTTGTAGTGCGACAGCAGGATATCTTAATTGATGTATCTGGCCTGACTGGGACTGGTAGTGCGGCAGCAGGATAGCTTCATTGATGTATCTGGCCTGGCTGGGACTTGTAGTCCGGCAGCAGGATCGCTTCATTGACATATCTGGCCTGACTGGGACTTGTAGTGCGGCAGCAGGACAGCTTCATTGATATATCTGGTCTGGCTGGGACCTGTAGTGCTGCATCAGGATAGCTTCATTGACGCCTCCAACCTGGCTGGGACTTGTAGTGCAGCAGCAGGATAGTTTCATTTCATTATCTGGTCTGACTGGGGCTTGTAGTGCGGCAGCAGTATAGCTTCATTTACATATCTGGCCGGGCTGGGACTTGTAGTGCGGCAGCAGGATAGCTTCATTGACATATCTGGCCTGGCTGGGACTTGTAGTGCCGCAGCAGGATAGCTTTATTGATGTATCTGGTCTGGCTGGGACCTGTAGTGCGGCAACAGGATAGCTTCATTGATGTATCTGGCTTCGCTGGGACTTGTAGTGCAGCAGCAGGATACCGTTGTCTATGTATCTGGCCCGGCTGGGACTTGTAGTGCAGCAGCAGGATAAATTCTTTGACCTATCTGACCTGGCTGGGACTTGTAGTGCGGCAGCAGGATAGCTTCATTGATGTATCTGGCCCGGCTGGGACTTGTAGTGCGGCAGCAGGATAGCTTCATTGATGTATCTGGCCTGGCTAGGACTTGCAGTGCGGTGGCAGGATAGCATCATTGACCTATCTGGTCTGGCTGGGACTTGTAGTGCAGCAGCAGGATAGCTTCATTTATGTATCTGGCCCGGCTGGGACTTGTAGTGCAGCAGCAAGAAAGCTTCATTGATGTATCTGGCTTCTCTGGGACTTGTAGTGCGGCAGCAGGATACCGTCGTCGATGTACTAGGTCTCACCTCCATCAGACGCGTATCTCCCGCCCGGTGGTTTCCTGGAAGCTGCAATCAATGCTCTGCGCCTCTGGCAGCGCCCGGCCGTACAGTTTAGCAGCACGTTTTCTGTCCATAGACCCCGGGCCCCTCCAGAGGAGCCTTTTTCTCACAATGTACTCAGTGCCCCTCCCGGGCCGGGGCCGCCGGGCTCTAATTGCCTCCGGATCTCCATATTTATGTTGCAGACTGTTTATGAAGTGTTGTGTTACAGCAGAAGGATATTAATGGGGCGCGGTTTTTTGAGGGGCCGTCGGTTTTCCTGCCGTCCTCCTTGTAGCCTCATAATAAGTATGTTCTTCACGAGCGCCGGGTGCAGCTTATAACAGAGCAGCATTCATTATAAGCCAAGACGGGGGGGACGCGAAGGCAGATTGAAACGTTTCAGTATACATCAACCTCCAGATTTCCCCCCCCCTCCCCCCCCCCCCCCCCCCCCCCCCCCCCCCCCCCCCCCCCCCCCCCCCCCTTTTCTCTTCTTCCTTTGTGGTTTGAGTCGCTGGGGGAAGGGTTTTTGGGTTTTTTCTTCGGGTTTTTGGTTTTTTTTTTGGTCCCGGTTTATTTTTTTGGATAGTTCTGTCCATGGGGGAATTAGCAGATCATCGAAACCCTATTACGAAAAAAATAGGGTAAACTTTGGGGTTCAAAAAATGACCATGAAGTGCCCATTCCTGTCCTCTGCGGTTCACTTGTCAGCTTTGTGTAAAACTGAACAGATCAGAAAGGTCTCTCTCGGCTTAGGAGGGGGGATTTAACGATTGTACTGTGGGTCCTCGATGTGGTGGGACGTAAATAATAGATGGGTGGGTTTGCGCTCACTTGTCGCTTTTTTGTTGGGTTTGGATGGGCGCGAGTGTTCAAAATTTTTTTTAAGGGGGAAAGGGGGGAATCAGCAATAGCTATATTGTACCGCTGGAGGCCGTTAATGTGGTAGGTGTAACATTTTTATCGATAAGGTGGGTATACAGTTTCCCTTGGGAGCTTTGCTGTTAGACAAAAGCTTAGCAGAGCCCTTTCTCATTTAAATTTGTAAAAGGGGGGATTTAAAATTCGCTCTGTATACTATCGGCCTCATTTTGGTTGGTAGTAAAAAAATTTTCCTTGAAAAGGTGGTGTTTGCAGCTCACTTGTCAGCTTTTTTGTATAGGTTGGAAAGGGGTAGGGTCGTTCTTTCATTAGGAGGGAAAGGGAATCAATAATAGCTATATTGCACTGCTGGGGGCCTTTAATGTGGTCAGATAGTAACACTTTATATACAGCTAAGTTGCTGTATACAGTTCACTTGTCAGCTTTGCTGTATAGACTGGCACAGATCAGCAGAGTCCTCTCTCTGTCATTAGGAAGAGGGGGATTTAACATTCGCTCTAATATACTACTCGAGGCCTCAATGTGGCTGGATAGTAACATATACACATAGTTGAGGTGGTGTTTGCAGCTTACTCATCAGCTTTTCTGTATAGGGTGAAATGGGTCAGCAAAGTCCTCTCATAATCATTAGGAGGGAAAGGGAAACAAAAATGTATATTGCCTGTGGGGGCCCTTTTAAAGTGGTCGTATAAAACTTTATTTCAGCTAAGTTGCTGTTTTGCCATTGTCAACTTTGCTGTACAGAATGAAACAGATCAGCAGAACCATTTATCATTAGGAAGAGGGGGATGAGAGAAGGGGAACATCTCTCCTTATGGAGAGCACCAGTTAAGGTGTGTAGTGTTTTGATTGCCTTTTAGCCCACTACTAAGCATCTGCATATCACAAGGCATTATGGGAAAGGAGCTGGGAAGCTCACTGCGCCCTCTATAGGTTGTAACAAATCCTCAAATTACTTCTGATTAACTGAATCTTTGAGAAGCAAAAAGGAATGATTGTCAAGCCAATATTGCTCATCTACATACGCCGTTTCGGGGATTTGCCCCTCATCAGTGTAGAGCAGAGCGATATTGGCTTGACTGTTGGGAGGCAATGAGTATCGCTCTGCTCTACACTGATGAGGGGCAAATCCCCGAAACGGCGTATGTAGATGAGCGATATTGGCTTGAGAATTATTCATTTTTGCTTCTCAAAGATTGTGAATCAGAAGTAAATTGAGGATTTGTTACAACCTATAGAAGGCGCAGTGAGCTTCCCAGCTCCTTTCCCATAATGCCTTGTGATAAGAAGAGAGGGATTTAACATTCGCTCTAATATACTATTTGGGGCCACAATGTTGTAGGATAGTAACGCATACACATAGATGAGGTCATATTTGTAGCTCACTTTTCAACTTTGCTATATAGACTGGAATGGGTCAGCAGAGTCATCTCCAAATCAGTAGTAGGAGCAGGGGTACAACAGTTGCTCTGTTATACTACTGAAGCCATCTGTAGTAATACTATAAATACATAGATGAGACAGTGTATGCATCTCGCTTGTCAGCTTTCCTGTATAGACTGGTAAAGCTCAGCAGAATAATCTCATACTCATTAGGAGGAGTGGGATCGAACTGCTGGAGCCTGACCATTCCCAACTACAGCTCCTATGAGGAGGTTCAGTAACATCTGCCAACCCCTGACTCCAATTCTAGGGCATGTGCCAGCAAGGGCACCAATGAGTCCTTATAAGTAGTCTAACAACTCCTATGAGTAGGAGTCAGGGGCAGGTAGGTGGGCATGAGCCTGGAGGGGGAGGGGCAGCCGACTAGCCCCTACATGTAGTCTGGCCATTCCCAACCACAACCCCTATGAGCACATAAAGTAACTTCTAGAACTGAATGGAGTCTGTGGTGGCCGCTCTCATAGATGGAGACCAGCCTGGGCACAGTGTTACCTCCTGGGGGTAATTGGGGCAGGTACCCGTCCTCCGGAGCGAGCCGGTGCCCATCTCACAAGTTGAGCGTTAACCAGCCTGCCGGCTATGTGGCGTCTCATACACCTTTTTCTATTGTATGAAATTGCAGCAAGTGGAGGGAGTGACTCGAGAGCGGCGTTATAGAATTTCTTCAAAGAGTTTCATCAAACCCCGGACGAAGCGATTGAACAACAGAAGCAAAAAGTTCATATTTTTAGAACATTGTGTTTTTCTTGTTCAAGAAAAGAAAGGAAGAAAAAATCTTTATTTTGACACAAAAAAATCTTCTGCTGCGAAAGAAGAGAAAATAAAGAGCCTGTGACCTCGGCGGCGACATAAAACGTCTGCAGAACGCGTCGGGTGAGTGTTCCCGATCACAGCGCGGGCCGCCGCTCTGTACTCGGTAATTGCTGCTCTGTAAGCCTTTGTGTAATGCTGCTGGGGAGACGGGCACCACGTGGGTCACTGGAAATGATGAAGGCCAGAGGGTAATACCTGGCACTGTCCGGCTGACTCTGCTGACCCTCGGACCAGCTATCGCTCTGTACTCCGTTATTGCTGCTCTTTAAGCCTGTGTGTGACTCTCCTGGGGGGGACGGGTGCCACATGGGTCAGTGGGAATGTAGAAGGCCAGAGGGTAATACCTGGCGCTGTCCGGCTGACTCTGCTGACCCTCAGGGGTTAGTATGGGCGGCACAGTGGCTCAGGGGTTAGTATGGGCAGCACGGTGGCTCAGTGGTTAGTAGGGGAAGCACGGTGGCTCAGGGGTTAGTATGGGCGGCACGGTGGCTCAGTGGTTAGTATGGGCAGCACGGTGGCTCAGTGGTTAGTATGGGCAGCACGGTGGCTCAGGGGTTAGTATGGGCAGCACGGTGGCTCAGGGGTTAGTATGGGCAGCACGGGGGCTCAGGGGTTAGTATGGGCAGCACGGTGGCTCAGGGGTTAGTATGGGCAGCACGGAGGCTCAGTGGTTAGTAGGGGCAGCAGGGAGGGTCAGTGGTTAGTATGGGCAGCAGGGTGGGTCAGTGGTTAGTATGGGCAGCACGGTGGCTCAGGGGTTAGTATGGGCAGCACGGTGGCTCAGTGGTTAGTTGTGGCATGACGGGGGCTCTTGGGATAGTATGGGCAGCACGGTGGCTCAGGGGTTAGTATGGGCAGCACGGTGGCTCAGGGGTTAGTATGGGCAGCACGGTGGCTCAGGGGTTAGTATGGGCAGCACGGTGGCTCAGGGGTTAGTATGGGCAGCACGGTGGCTCAGGGGTTAGTATGGGCAGCACGGTGGCTCAGGGGTTAGTATGGGCAGCACGGTGGCTCAGGGGTTAGTATGGGCAGCACAGGGGCTCAGTGGTTAGTATGGGCAGCACGGTGGCTCAGTGGTTAGTATGGGCAGCACGGTGGCTCAGTGGTCAATAGGGGCAGCGCGGTTACTCAGGGGTCAGTATGGGCAGCACGGTTCCTCAGTGGTTAGTATGGGCAGCACGGTGGCTCAGGGGTTAGTATGGGCAGCACGGTGGCTCAGTGGTTAGTATGAGCAGCACGGTGGCTCAGGGGTTAGTATGGGCAGCACGGTGGCTCAGGGGTTAGTATGGGCAGCACGGTGGCTCAGGGGTTAGTATGGGCAGCACGGTGGCTCAGGGGTTAGTATGGGCAGCACGGTGGCTCAGTGGTTAGTATGGGCAGCACGGTGGCTCAGTGGTTAGTATGGGCAGCACGGTGGCTCAGTGGTTAGTATGGGCAGCACGGTGGCTCAGTGGTTAGTATGGGCAGCACGGTGGCTCAGTGGTTAGTATGGGCAGCACGGTGGCTCAGGGGTTAGTATGGGCAGCACGGTGGCTCAGGGGTTAGTAAGGGCAGCACGGTGGCTCAGGGGTTTTTATGGGGCAGCACGGTGGCTCAGTGGTTAGTATGGGCAGCACGGTGGCTCAGTGGTTCGTATGGGCAGCACGGTGGCTCAGTGGTTAGTATGGGCAGCACGGGGGCTCAGGGGTTAGTATGGGCAGCACGGGGGCTCAGGGGTTAGTATGGGCAGCACGGGGGCTCAGGGGTTAGTATGGGCAGCACGGTGGCTCAGTGGCTAGCAGAGTGCAGTGGCTCCATATGAGCTCGTATTGTCTGGTCTGCAGATGTTTTTGGGTTTATCTCTTATTTTTGCATTAAGCTTCTTCATGTGACTTATTGATACATTTGTCACCTTCCAGGATACATATATATATATTTTTTTAGGGTGGCCGCGGGGGCGGGGAGGGGGGGCGGGTATCCTACATAGAAGCCCCTCCCTTGACGACGCCCCCTATTGGTGATGGCAGCATAACCTTTTGGAGACTTGCACTCACTATTAAGCAGCTGCTGGTAAAACCTCGTCAGGACCAGGAGTTCATTTCCTCCCAATCCTGCAGGAATAATGAATGGATATCGCAGCCGCGCGTTCAAAATACCCAGAAATCTCTTTACACCTTTTCATTTGCAAATCGGGGGAGAAAAAAAAAAAAGATAATGGTTGAGTTTCTGTATAAAACCGGTTTTGACAGATCTTCCCGCCTCACTGTAATGTTTCCTCAAATGAATGGATAATAGATCTATGTTTAAGCGCGCGGGATCCATCCGGCCGCTGATACCTTCAATATCCCCCGCGTGTCTATATACAGAGGTATGTTATTGTCAATCACCCGCTCGTCTGGGAGGGGAAAAAAAAAAATTGGAATTAATAAAGATGTAGATGGATGAGAACGTTCGCGCATAAAGAGCGCGGTGGCGGCGAGGTGTCCCCCTCCGCAGTGTTGCCGGGTTACAATCCAGAAAGATTACACAGATAATTGAAATGGATCTGGTTGTGCTTTTTTTTCAGCCCTTATTAAAAGGGGATTTTTTTTTATTTTATTTTTTTTTTATTTTTTGTGCATCAGGGAAGAAAGGGTTAGAATAGAAAAAATAAAAAAAAAACTTTTGGGAAAGTTCTGTGACATGTAGACAAATTACAGCACTATAAGTACTTAGAATTAAATGGCATCAGAAAGCTGACAACAGGCGCGAGCACCGATCATTTTACCGCAACACAAAAGGATACGGGGAAAGCGAATTTTCCAGAAATCACATTAGTGTAACATTTTCCTCGAGCGCAGACGCCATTAGACAAAAAGTGTAAATTGCATCTTGTAACAAAGTCAAGGTGTTTTCTGTGTTTAAAGGTAATTTTGGTAAATACCTCCGGATGGCGTCAGCCCGCCGCACGTTTAAATACCCAAAGACAAGGACCCCCCGCCGCCGCAAATTGCAACGAATTGAGAGACATTTGTGCGTTGCCGAGCGAAGCGCATCATTATTTTATTTTAATTTTTTTCTGTTTCAAGTGAAATAGATACTTAAGTTTGATCGGTTTCCCAAGCTCCTCGGCGACACCTGCGAGTCGGAGACGCGCAAAATCACCGCTGTGCTCCAATTTCATATCAAACTTGTTGTTTAAAAAAAAAAAATTATGAAAACCTTCTTGTTTAGAATGTAGTGAATTGTGCGCGGCGCCGGAGATTTCAGCTTCTGTAACATTTGTGTTTTGTAAGGTGGCCGCTGCCGGCTCGTCACATTACGCATCTGGAACCGGAGACGCCGAGGCACCGCATCACTTCTGTCGCTGGACTCATCAGAACTTTCATCTTTTACCTATGGACAATGTTTGTTTTTTGGTTTGTTTTTTTATTTATTTTTTTATTTTAATCCATATTGCTCTATGGACAATTTTTTTTTTTTAAACATTTAAATGTTTGGACAATTTTTTGTTTTTAATCCATTTTAGTCTATTGATAAATTGAAATGGATAAAATAAATTGTCAATAGACCAAAATGGATTAAAATAAAAAAAAAATGTCCAAAAATGTAAATGGGGGGGGGGGGGGGAAATTGCCCATGGGTTCAACGGGGGCAAAAAAACCCCCAAAAAAAAACATATTAAAGTTGTCCAGAAATTGAAATGGATAAAAAATTGTCAATGGAACAAAATGGATTAAAAATAAAAAAATTGTCCAAAAATTAAATGGGGGGGGGGGAATAGATATTGGAATTTTTATATCCATTTAAATGTTTGGAAAATTTTTTTTTTTTTTTAATCAAATTTGTTCTATTGACAATTTATTCTATCCATTACAATTTCTGGACAATTTTTATATTTTTTTTTTTTTTTTTTGACCCATGGACAACTTTTGTTTTGTTTATTTGTTCCCATTTAAATTTTTGGACAATTTTTTGGGTGTTAATCCATTTTGGTCTATTGACCATTTATTTTATCCATTTCAATTAATGGACAATTTTATTTTTTTTTTTTTGTATCTATTTCTTCCGGCCCGCGGGGGGATTTCTGGGGTCTCGCTCTCCAGGTCTGTTTGTTGTATGAGGAGTTTAGCAAGTTCAGTTTGTTTGGTTTAATTACAGCTAATACATCTGCTGTAATCGGCAGTAGGATTGCGTAGAGAGAGCGGGCGATGGAGCGCGCGGCAGGATCCGAGCGTGCGCCACCTCGCAGCTGCCCCGACAGATGGGCATGTGGGTGGCCTCCGTTTAGGGTTTTTTTCAATGGCTAATGTGAAGAGGAGAAGGCAGCGGCGTGGATGTGGTGGAACGTGTGCTGATGGAGCTCCGCGTGCAGCACCGCAGCCTACTCCACTGCTTAACCCCATCAGCTCCGCAGGAACACAGATCAGGAGTCACAGATGAAATTGGGGATTTTTTAGTGGTCTCCAGCTGCTGCAAAACTATAACCCCCACATTCTCCAATGGCTGCATGCTGGGAGTTGTAGTTTAGGATTAGCTGTAGTGCCACGTATTGGAGGACACTAGTCTAGGCTCCGTATCCTCCTGAAGTGCCTGGACTTCCTATGTCCTGTCTGGTCTAGTTTTAGGGGGGGTACCATGCAGGTTTATGGAGACTTATGTTCATGCAATGCAACATGGGAAATACAGTATTCAAATAAGCTCTTCTCCTAGAGCTCATTTAAATATCCTGTCTGGTCTGAAATGGTCATTGGGTCCCTATGACGGCACGTACCCTGCTGGTGGACTGCTAAGTGGTGGTCACCAAGACCTTCAGGCCAACGTGACGGCACCGCAGGGAGATGGCAATGACGGTTGTATGTATAATATGATAATTGTGCAGAATACGTCATTTATGTAAGGTTACAGGGACAGCACGAGTCCTCAGGACGTGCCAGATGTCCTCACTGTGTTAAGGGACCGCTTGGATCCACAGGTGGTGCCAAATGTCCTCCTTTAATTACAGGGTCAGCATGAGTTCATGGGTGGTACCACTAAGATTACCAGGACGGCTTGGGCCCAAGGGTGGTGCCACTAAGATTACCAGGACGGCTTGGGTCCAAGGGTGGTGCCACTAAGATTACCAGGACGGCTTGGGTCCAAGGGTAGTGTCACTAAGATTACCAGAACAACTTGGATCTATGGGTGGTGCCACTTGGATTACCAGGACAGCTTGGGTCCAAGGGTGGTGCCACGAACATTATGAGGATGGCTTGGGTCCAAGGGTGGTGCTACTTGGATTACCAGGGCAGCACCTCTAAGTTTACCAGGACGGCTTGGGTTCAAGAGTGGTGCCACGAACATTACCAGGACGGCTTGGGCCCAAGGGTGGTGCCACTAGGATTACCAGGACGGCTTGGGCCCAAGGGTGGTGCCACTAGGATTACCAGGACGGCTTGGATCCAAGGGTGGTGCCACTAGGATTACCAAGGCGGCTTGGGTTCAAGGGTGGTGCCACTAAGATTACCAGGACGGCTTGGGTCCAAGGGTAGTGACACTAAGATTACCAGCACGGCTTGGGTCCAAGGGTGGTGCCACTTGATTACCAGCACGGCTTGGGTCCAAGTGTAGTGCCACTAAGATTACCAGGACGGCTTGGGTCCAAGGGTGCTGCCACTAAGATTACCAGGACGGCTTGGGTCCAAGGGTAGTGCCACTAAGATTACCAGAACAACTTTGATCTATGGGTGGTGCCACTTGGATTACCAGGACAGCTTGGGTCCAAGGGTGGTGCCACGAACATTATGAGGATGGCTTGGGTCCAGGGGTGGTACCACTAAGTTTACCAGGACGGTTTGGGTTCAAGAGTGGTGCCACTAAGATTACCAGGACGGCTTGGGTCCAAGGATGGTGCCACGAACATTACCAGGACGGCTTGGGCCCAAGGGTGGTGCCACTAGGATTACCAGGACGGCTTGGGTCCAAGGGTGGTGCCACTAGGATTACCAGGACGGCTTGGGTCCAGGGGTGGTGCCACTAAGATTACCAGGTCAGCTTGGGTTCAAGAGTGGTGCCACTAAGATTACCAGCACGGCTTGGGTCCAAGGGTGGTGCCACGTTGATTACCAGCACGGCTTGGGTCCAAGGGTGGTGCCACTAAGATTACCAGGACGGCTTGGGTCCAAGGGTGGTGCCACTAAGATTACCATGTTGGCTAGGATCCAAGGGTGGTGCCACTAGGATTACCAGGACGGCTTGGGCCCAAGGGTGGTGCCACTAGGATTACCAGGACGGCTTGGATCCATGGGTGGTGCCACTTGGATTACCAGGACGGCTTGGGTCCAAGGGTGGTGCCACTAAGATTACCATGATGGTTCGGATCCATGGGTGGTGCTACTAGGATTACCATGATGGCTCGGATCCATGGGTGGTGCTACTAGGATCAACCTGACAGCTTGGGTCCAAGGGTGGTGCCTGATGTCCTCATGTGATTACAGGGACAGTTTAGGTCTAAGGGTGGTGCCTGATGTCCTCATGTGATTACAGGGACAGTTTAGGTCTAAGGGTGGAGCCAGATCTCTAGTTGTGCTACCATTGACATAACATGGGCCCCATCTGCCCTGGAGGGATAGGACAGAACATGGGCAGCTCTGGGGCGCACCGTCCCGTGGAGTGTTGCAGACGTCCCTCAGATTTACAGAAGACCCCGGTGTGAGCTGCAGCCTCTGGGATTGTTCCTGCTCTCCATAGGAAGTGTTTGTTCCTATCCGCCGGCTTCACTCAGTTTATGTGCAATTAAACCTGAGTTGTGGGAAATACTGGGGCTTGTGATTTGGTTCCGCCGGGGTCGGAGGTTGTAAAGCTCTCGCTGCTCGCCCGCTCTGCGGCTGCCGGTGACTTGGCGCAGATTCGGTTCCCCCGTAACTTTATACAGTGTTTGTTTTTCCAGCGTTGAAATGTGTTTTCTGATGGATCCGCCACAAGAATAGGAACCGGCCTCAATGACGTCGCCCTCGCGGCTTGATGAGTTTTTAAGCCCCGGCGTCCGAGCTCTGTCCTCAGATGACTAAATTACCGGCGCTTTATGGCTCGGGGTCTCCGTGTGGATGTTCCAAATTATATTTAAAGGCGACGCTGCTGCCAGAAGGATTTGTGTTAAAAACAACAATGTCCCTGGAAAAAATTATTACAGATGATTGCGCTATTGTTCACTAGACAGGCCTAGATAAAGATTAGACTGACAGGGCAATGACAAGAGCAATACATTACAAAACGGAATCATCAGAGTGGACTAATCTTCCTTTACTGCAGCGGTTACTTTATCTTTATGTAGTCTCATTACAAATAGTAGGTAAGAACATAATTCTTGCGCTATTGTTCTCTGAAAAGGGATACAGAAGATTAGACTAGACCCGAGGGCAATGACCAGAGCAATACATTAAGATTAGTTCACTCTGCTGATTCTATCCTTTAATGTATTGCTCTGGTCATTGCCCTGGGGTCTAGTCTAATCTTCTGTATCCCTTTTCAGAGAACAACAGTGCAAGAATTATGTTCTTACCTACTATTTGTAATGAGACTACATAAAGCTAAGTAGCAGCTGCAGTAAAAGTTGATTAATTCGCTCTTCTGATTCTGTCCTTTACTATCTCATTACAAATGCGACATACTGATATAATAGTTTTATTGTTATCTGGAAAGGCATAGATAAAGATTAGATTTGCAGGGCAATGACTAGAGCAATACATTAAGGGCGCTTTCACATGGAGCGTTCTTTGGATGCATTTTTTGTGCAGAAATGTACAGCATTAACTGCTGTGCCTTTCTGCACAGAAAATGCACCAAAAAACGCTCTGTGTGAAAGCGCCTTAAAGGATGGATTGAGCAGAGTAAACTAATCTCACTTGACTGCAGCTTATCTCTATGTAGTCTCATTACAAATAGTAGGTAATGACATAATTGCTTTATTGTTCTCTCCACAGGGATAAATAAGATTATACTAGATTAGAAGCAATACATGTACTTGATGGACGTCTGTCATTTTTCGTCCTTACAAACTATGTAACTATTCTTTATTTAGAATTTTTTGGGCATTTTTTAATTTTGGCAGTCCTATGCAATTAAAAAGGTCATTTATATTATCACCCTTCCATAGCTGTGAGGGAGAACTCTTGTATGGCCGGGCGGACTAATCTCACTTTACTTTAGATGCTGCTTATCATTATATAGTTATAGTTAGTACGGTTGTGAAAAGACTTATGTCCAGCAAGTTCAACCAAGATGGGGAAAATGTGGGTGACGGGAGGGAGACGAGGAGTTTAAGCCCGGCCTCCCCACTGATGAAGGCTTTGAAACCCATAAGGCAAGAACCAATCTCCTCTAAGGAAGACTTAAAGGGGTTTTGCCAAGTTGTGATTTCCTCACCTAACAGGCTAATACTTCCCTCTTGAGCCTTGAAAAAAAGGGGCGTTTTGTTTCTGTGTTTAAAAAAACAAGTACCTCCTCTGTGATGTCATTGCTCCACCTCCCATGCACGCTCCCCATGCTGATATTCAGTCTCTGTGGTTTCACCAAACATGTTTGCTCAACTACAGAGGATAACTGTATTGTGCTCAAGCTATACGGGTTGTGTTTTCTCCCTCTTATCTGCTCCGGAGTAAAGATAAGCTCCGAGCAGGCACCGTTCACTGACTACAGACAGGGGGGAGGGAGGAGGGCCGAGCAGGGAGAGTCTGCATGTTTACTCAGATAATTACATTACAACCGGCGGATTCTCTATACAGCAGACACAGGCTCTGACACAGAAACAAAGCTAGTGCAGATGCCCAGTAACAATGCTTTTTTTTCTCCCCCCCTCCCTTCAAAGCTGTTCCTGTGTCCTGCCATCAGATAAGAAGTGAAAACAACGCAATCATGGCCAGGAGCTTGCCAGATCAGCTCCTGGTCGTAGCTAATTTTAGGAAACTAAGGGCATCTAAGTCAGGCTGCAGCTCTCAGAGGCTTCACTTTTTTTTAATGACATATATTTCGAAAAGTGATTAAATACCCATTTTGGAGGATCCCACGTCAACATTACATCATGGCAAAACCCCTTTAATTTCTGATCCCACAGTCGCCATCAGACTGGATCTAGAATTTTACATGGCTACATATGTATTAATATTTGCATTACAAATAGTAGGTAATGACATAATGATTGCTCTATTGTTCTCTCCACAGGGATAGATAAGATTATACTAGACCATGAGCAATACATGAATGGAAAATAGGGTAATCTTTTTCTGCACTGGGGAGAAGGTCTGATGCTGCTGATAATACTTAGTTGGCCAAAAATAAGAATCCTCAAGCGATCCTGTCACTGCTGCGCTATCAGAGCTCACAGAGAAGTCCATAAGGCAAGAATCAATCTCCTCTAAGGAAGATTTCATTCCTGATCCCAGATTTGCCATCAGACTGGATCTAGAATTTGACATGGCTACATACGTATTAATATTTGCATTACAAATAGTAGGTAATGACATAATGATCGCTCTATGGTTCTCTCCACAGGGATGGATAAGATTATACTAGACCATGAGCAATACATGAAAGGAAAATAGGGTCATATTTTTCTGCACTGGGGAGAAGGTCTGATGCTGCTGATAATACTTATTTGGCCAAAAATAAGAATCCTCAAGCGATCCTCTCACTGCTGCGCTATCAGAACTCACAGAGGGGAAGTCGGAGAGTTATGTACTTAGGGGAACTTAAAAATAAAAAACCAAGCAAAAAATCCATAGAATAGTTCTATCTCTCTGGTCACTATGTGAATATGATGTCCCTTTAAGGAGCGCACCGTTGGCTTTGCAGCCGCCGCCTGGCATTGAGCTGTGCGGTGCGTGTGATGTACATGTCTTGGAGTGAGATGTTGGGAGCTGTAGTTCTCCGGCCGCAGAGGTAACACGAGATCTTCCGAGCTGCCAGGGATTGAATGGCTGATGAATGGCGGCTCCTCTGGCTGCAGCGCCCGGAGGATCGTTAGTATCCTTCCATCAGTTCCTCATTAGTCCTCAGATAGTGTTTTAATGACAACTTGAGAGCCCCACGGTCCGGCCCTTGTACTATTTATGATCCCAACTGTGCTAATGTGCACTTAATGAGAAATTCTTGTCTCGTGTATAAATCCTGCAGCCAGCATTCAATTTATTGACAGATGTTTGCTTGGGCCTCTTTAAAATTACTTCATAAATCTTCCAGGATAAAAGCCTCAAGTTTGGTTATATTAAGACGGGGGCCTTGTTGACAGTTTCGGATTTAACCCTTTAGGCGCCGGAGCCGGGAGTTTGGATGGACGAGGGAGCTTGTGCTTGTACGGACAACAGAGGCTTTCTGGTATATGAAAGTGCAGGGTTTCGCCAGTGCAGGGCATGCTGGGACATGTAGTGCTCACAGGCAGCCGTGCATTATGGAGCTCTTTCGTAGAGGACTCTTTGCACATCGTAGAAGGCACATGGGTTTGAGGCCCCGCTGCCCCGCAGGATGCTGCAGATTTGGATTTTGGATGGTCGGGATGGTTGTGTTTGTACAGACATTTTTGTGATATAAAAAGTACAGGGTTTCAGCAGTGCAAGGCATGCTGGGACCTGTAGTGCACCATACTGGCGGCTGCATAGGAGCTCTGTAATAGAGTGCCGTGCAGCTTTCTCTGTAGATGCCACATGGATCTGAGGCTCCCCTGCCCTGCAGGATGCTGCAGATCTGGGTGGTGGATGGACGCGGCACTTGTGTTTGTACGGACAATAGATGCTTTATAAAGTATATAAAGTGCAGGGTTTCGCCAGTGCAAGGCATGCTGGGACATGTAGTGCACACAGGCAGCCGTGCATAATGGAGCTCTTTCATAGAGCGCCATGGAGCGATCCCTTTGCACAATATAGATGCCACCTGGATTTGAGGCCCCCCTGCCTTGCACACTGCTGCAGAGCTGGGTTTCGGATGGTCGGGGCGGTTGTGTTTGTTCAGACATTTTCTGGTATAAAAACTGCAGGGTTTTGGCAGTGCAAGGCATGCTGGGATATGTAGTGCACACAGCTAGCCATGCACCGTACTGTCAGCTGCACAGGAGCTCTGTAATAGAGCGCCTTGCAGCTCTCTCTGTAGATGCAAGACAGGTCTGACGCCCAGCAGGATGCCCAGTGTGACCGGCCGATCTGCTGAATGTGTGTTATTTGTATGGACAAACAAATGCTTTCTGGTATATAAAGTACCGGGTTTTGGCAATACAAGGCATGCTGGGACATGTGGTGCACACAGGCAGTCATGCATAATGGAGCTCTGTCATAGAGCGCCATGGAGCGGTCCCTTTGCACATCGTAAAAGGTACATGGGTTTGAGGCCCCGCTGCCCAGTGTGGCCGTCCGCTCTGCTGAATGTGTGTGATTTGGATGGACGGTGGTGGTTGTATGGACAAACAGATGCTTTCTGGTATATAAACTACACGGTTTCAGCAGTGCAAGGCATGCTGGGACCTGTAGTGCGCACAGGTAGCCATGCACCGTACTAGCGGCTGCACAGGAGCTCTGTCATAGAGCGCCGTGCAGCTCTCTCTGTAGATGCCACATGGATCTGAGGCTTGGCCGCCCAGCAGGTTGCCCAGTGTGGCCGTCCGAACTGCTGAATGTGTGTTTTTTGGATGGACGTGGTGGTTGCATGGACATTGCAAGGCATGCTGGGACATGTGGTGCACACAGGCAGCCGTGCATAATGGAGCTCTTTCATAGAGCGCCATGGAGCGGTCTCTTTGCACAATATAGAAGGCACATGGATCTGAGGCCCCGCTGCCCTGCACAATGCGGCAGATCCGGGTTTTGGGTGGTCGGTGCAGTTGTGTTTGCACAGACATTTTCTGGTATAAAAACTACAGGGTTTCGACAGTGCAAGGCATGCTGGGACATGTAGTGCACACACCACCATACTGGCGGCTGCACAGGAGCTCTGTAATAGTGCGCCGTGCAGCTCTCTGTAGATGCCACATAGGTCCGACGCCCAGTGTGACCGGCCACTCTGCTGAATGTGCGTTTTTTGGATGGACGGTGGTGGTTGTATGGACAGATGCTTTCTGGTATATAAACTACATGGTTTTGGCAGTGCAAGGCATGCTGGGACATGTGGTGCACCTAGGCAGCCACGCATAATGGAGCGGACTCTTTGCACATTGTAGAAGGCACATGGGTTTGATGCCCCTTCTGGCCGGCCACCCTGCTGAGCACGTTTTATGGTCGTGGAGCTGCAGGTCTGGGTTTTGGGTGGTCGGGGGCGGTTGTATTTATACAGACATTTTCTGGTATAAAAACTACAGAGTTTCGGCAGTGCAAGGCATGCTGGGATGTGTAGTGCAACTATGCACCGTACATGCGGCTGCACAGGAGCTCTGTAATAGTGCGTCATGCAGCTGGGTCTCTGCAGATTGTAGGTAGCACATGGGTCTGGGGGTCGGCTGCCCTGCAGGATGCCCCTTGTGACCCACTGCTCTGCTGCAAGCATGTTTATGGATGTGGAGCTACCCTATGTTATATAAAATTGCAGGGTTTCAGCAGTGCATGCTGGGAAATGTAGTCTGTAGAGACAAAAGATGACCTGCGGGATATAAATGGCATGTTTTTAGCAGCACAAGGCATGCTGGGACTTGTAGTGCACATAGGCAGCCATGCACATCGGAGCTCTGTAACAGATGCCCTATGGGACATAAACTACAGGGTTTTGGCAGTGCAAGGCATACTGGGACCTGTAGTGCACATAGGCAGCCATGCACATCAGAGCTCTGTAACAGATGCCATACGGTAGATAAACTGCAGGGTTTTGGCAGTGCAAGGCATGCTGGGACCTGTAGTGCACATAGGCAGCCATGCACATCGGAGCTCTGTAACAGATGCCCTATGGTATATAAACTCCAGGGTTTCAAGGCATGCTGGTACATGTGGTGCACCTAGGCAGCCATGCGCAGTGCCGCTCTATCTTGTAGAAGGCACATGGGTCCGATGCCCAGCTGTCTGGCAGTGTGCCCCTTGTGGCCGCCTCCTGGTTCCTGGCTTTTGGTAGGAGGCCCAGTTAATGACCCTTCATAATCCGGAGGTGAGGACTTCAGCTGTTAATTAAATAGATTCCTCTGCTCTCAGCGCGGCCTCTGCTAATTCCCTCCCAAAAAAAAAACCCCAGCCCTCAGCTCAGACGCCTTGTACAGGGGGCTGTGTAAGTGACGCTGTTTACTCCTAATACAGAGTAGTCACTGGGTAACATACAGGCCATTATCCGCTTTGTAGCTGCCTCCTGGTTGCCATGGTTACGTCCAGAAGCTTGTGTTTACTACTGACTGATACAGGTCTCTGGCCATAACCATGGCTGGTGGTCATCCTCACGTCCTTGGCGCTCCACCATAGCTGGTGGTCATCCTCACGCCCTTGGTGCTCCACCATAGCTGGTGGTCATCCTCACGCCCTTGGTGCCCCACCATAGCTGGTGGTCATCCTCACGCCCTTGGTGCCCCACCATAGCTGGTGGTCATCCTCACGCCCTTGGCGCCCCACCATAGCTGTTGGTCATCCTCACGCCCTTGGCGCCCCACCATAGCTGTTGGTCATCCTCACGCCCTTGGCGCCCACCATAGCTGTGTCCATTTTCACCAGGTGCCTTCAGCTGGTTGTCATCCCCACGCTCTAGGTTCCTCTCACACGTGGTGGTCATCCCCACGTTTGAGGTGCCTCTCCCTAGCTGGTGATCATCCTCATGCCCTAGGTGCTCCTCTAAGGATGGTGGTCCTCCTCACACCCTAGGTGCCTCTCCCTAGCTGGTGATCATCCTCATGCCCTAGGTGCCCCTCTAGGGATGGTGGTCATCCTCACGCCTTAGGTCCCTCTCCCTGGTTGATGTTCATCCTCACACTCTAGGTGCCCCTCTAAGGCAGATGGTCATCCTCATGTCTTAGGTGCCTCTCGCTGGTTGATGTTCATCCTCACGCCCTAGGTGCCTCTCCCTAGCTGGGGATCATCCTCATGCCATTGGTGCCCTTCTAAGGTGCAGGTGGTCATCCTCACGCCTTAGGTGCCTCTCCCTGGTTGATGTTCATCCTTGCGCCCTAGGTGCCTCTCCCTAGCTGGGAATCATCCTCACGCCCTTGGCGCGCCTCCATAACTGGTGGTCAACCTCACGCCCTTGGTGCGCCTCCATAGCTAGTGGTCAACCTCACGCCCTTGGTGCCCCAACATGGCTGGTGGTCATCCTAACGCCTTTGGCGTCTTTCCCTGGCTAATGGTCATCCTCACACCCTTGGCGCCCGCCATTGATGGTGGTCATCCTCACACCCTAGGTGCCTTTCCAGGCTGGTTGTCATCCCTACCTCAGTTCCAATGGTTTCTCATTAGGTCCTCCCTGGTTGGTCATCCTCAACCTAGGTCCACTTCTGGTTGATGTTTATCCTCAACTACCCCCTTTTTATGTACCAACTAGGTACCACTCTCTGGTTGATGTTCATCCTCACACCCTAGGTACCCCTCTCTGGTTGATGTTCATCCTCACACCCTAGGTACCCCTCTCTGGTTGATGTTCATCCTCAAGCCCTAGGTGCCCCTCTAAGGCAGGTAGTCATCTTCATGCCCTAGATGCCTCTCCCTGGTTGATGTTCATTCTCACTCCCTAGGTGCCCCTCTAAGGCAGGTGGTCATCCTCACGCCTTAGGTGCCTCTCCCTGGTTGATGTTCATCCTCGCGCCCTAGGTGCCTCTCCCTAGCTGGGGATCATCCTCACGCCCTTGGCGCGCCTCCATAACTGGTGGTCAACCTCACATCCTTGGTGCTCCAACATGGCTGGTGGTCATCCTAACGCCTTTGGCGTCTTTCCCTGGCTAATGGTCATCCTCACACCCTTGGCGCCCGCCATTGATGGTGGTCATCCTCACACCCTAGGTGCCTTTCCCAAGCTGGTTGTCATCCCTACGCTCTAGGTTCCTCTCAAATCTGGTGTTCATCCTCACACCCTAGGTACCCCTCTCTGGTTGATGTTCATCCTCAAGCCCTAGGTGCCCCTCTAAGGCAGGTAGTCATCTTCATGCCCTAGATGCCTCTCCCTGGTTGATGTTCACTCTCAGCCCTAGGTCCCTCTACCTAGGTGGGGGTCACCATCACGCCCTGTGTGCCCCTCTAGGGATGGTGGTCATTCTCACACCCGAGGTGCCCCTCTAAGGCAGGTGGTCATCCTCACGCCCTAGGTGCCTCTCCCTGGTTGATGTTCACTCTCATGCCCTAGGTGCCCTACTCTGGTTGATGTTCATCCACACGCCCTAGGTGCCTCTCCCTAGCTGGGGATCACCCTCGCACCCGAGGTGCCCCTCTAAGGCAGGTGGTCCTCCTCTGTACAGGGCAGCATGGTTGGGTTGGCGGCGGGCCATCTTTTCCCCCTGGTAGAAGGCTCAGTGTGATGCATTGTGGCGGGCCCGTCTAATCCTTTTAGTTAACTTCTCAGTGACCTCATTGCTCCCTGCACGGATTCGGCCGCGCGCCATGTCACGCCTGATGAAGTGTTGATGTTGATAGGAGCGGAGAGGGGCGGCCTTGTTCTCCACGTCTGCACTCTATGCTGCCTGCTACCTCGATAAGAGACAGAATGGAGATTCCTGCCAGGCCCACTGGGTATCCGCGCTCATCCCGGCTGAGCCCGGAAAACTTTATTTTCCCGTGGGCCTGCTCTGGTTTTTTGCTCACTTTTTTCCCTGGGATCAGGTTCACGATACTCTTTATCTTGCTAATTTTTCTAGACACCGTGCTACTTTTCCTGGCGACGAGCGAAACCTCCCAGCACTGCACACGGCTGCGGCCGGGAACCGCTGTGAAACGCGTCGAGCGCTGTGCAGACCAAACGCAGGCAGTGTGATATGATCGCAGCAATCGCCAGACCCCATCATACCCCATTGCACTCCATAGACTTCCATACACTACGCAGCGTCCACTGCTTTGTAGGATATCTCTGTGGGGGATAGCTCAGTGCGGCTGTGACAACACGAAACACAGCTCATATAATACCCCCTCCCTCCTCCTGAGCTCATATAATGCCCCTCCCTCCTCCTGGGCCTTAATAGGCCCCTCCCCCTCCTGAGCTGCATATAATGCCCCCCCTCCCCCCTCCTGAGCTCTATAATATCCGCTCCTCCTCCTGAGCTCATATTAAAACCCCCTCCTCCTCCTAACTCTTAATAACCCCCTTCCCTCCTCCTGAGCTCTATAAAGCCCCTCCCTCCTCCTGAAACCAATAAACCCCCCCTCCTCCTGAGCTCATATAATAGCCCCTCCCTCCTCCTGAGCTCATATAATGCCCTCTCCCTCCTCCTGAGCTCATATAATATCCGCTCTCTCCTCCTGAGCTCATATAATAGCCCCTCCCTCCTCCTGACTCGCCATATAATTTCCCCCTCCCTCCTCCTGAGCTCATATAATGCCCCCTCCCTCCTCCGAGCTCCAATAATGCCCCCTCCCCTCCCTCCTGAGCTCATATAATAAACCTTTCCCTCCCTTCCTCCTGAGCTCTATAATAACCCTCCCTCCTCCTGAGCTCATTATAAATGCCCCCTCCTCCCCTCCTGAGCTCGCATATAATGCCCCCTCCCTCCTCCTGAGCTCGCATATAATGCCCCCTCCCTCCTCCTGAGCTCGCATATAATGCCCCCTCCCTCCTCCTGAGCTCGCATATAATACCCCCTCCCTCTTCCCGAGCTCGAAAATAAAAGCCCCCTTCCCTCCTCCGAGTTCGCATTTAAAGCCCCTCCCTTTCCCACCGAGCTCGCAAAATAATGCCCCCTCCCCTCCTACGAGCTCGCATATTTAAACCCCCCTCCCTCCTCTCCCCCGCTCGCATAAAAATGCCCCCCTCCCTCCTCCCGAGCTCGCATGTAATGCCCCCTCCCCTCCCTCAAACCGAGCTCGCATGTAAATTGCCCCCTCCCTCCTCCCGAGCTCGCATGTTTAAAGCCCCCTCCCTCCTCCCGGAGCTCGCATGGGAATGCCCCCTCCCTCCTCCCGAGCTCGCATGTAATGCCCCCTCCCTCCTCCCGAGCTCTCTTTTAAGGCCCCCTCCCTCCTCCCGAGCTCGCATGTAATGCCCCCTCCCTCCTCCCGAGCTCGCATGTAATGCCCCCTCCCTCCTCCCGAGCTCGCATGTAATGCCCCCTCCCTCCTCCCGAGCTCGCATGTAATGCCCCCTCCCTCCACCGAGCTCGCATGTAATGCCCCTCCCCTCCCGAGCTCGCATGTAATGGCCCCCTCCCTCCTCCCAGCTCGCATGTAATCCCCCTCCCTTTCCCCCCGACCTCGCATGTAATGCCCCCTCCCTCCTCCCGAGCTCGCATGTAATGCCCCCTCCCTCCTCCCGAGCTCGCATGTAATGCCCCCTCCCTCCTCCCGAGCTCGCAAGTAAAGCCCCCACCCTCCTCCTCCCGAAACGCAAAAATGCCCCCTCCCTCCTCCCGAGCTCGCATCTAATGCCCCCTCCCTCCTCCCGAGCTCGCATATAATGCCCCCTTCCCTCCTCCCGAGCTCATTGAATGCCCTCTCCCGAGCTCATAGAATGCCCCCTCCCTCCTCCTGAGCTCATAGAATGCCCCCTCCCTCCTCCTGAGCTCATAGAATGCCCCCTCCCTCCTCCTGAGCTCATAGAATGCCCCCTCCCTCCTCCTGAGCTCATAGAATGCCCCCTCCCTCCTCCTGAGCTCATAGAATGCCCCCTCCCTCCTCCTGAGCTCATAGAATGCCCCCTCCCTCCTCCTGAGCTCATAGAATGCCCCCTCCCTCCTCCTGAGCTCATAGAATGCCCCCTCCCTCCTCCTGAGCTTACATATAATGCCCCCTACTTCCTCCCGAGCTCTCATAGAACGCCCCTTCCCTCCTCCCAAGCTTACATACAACACCCCCTCCCTCCTCCAGAGCTTACATACAACGCCTCCTCCCGAGCTTACCAACAACACTCCCTCCTCCCGAGCTCACATATAACACCCCCTCACTCCTCCCGAGCTCTCGTATAACGCCCCCTCCCTCCTCCCGAGCTCTCGTATAACGCCCCCTCCCTCCTCCCGAGCTCTCGTATAACGCCCCCTCCCTCCTCCCGAGCTCTCGTATAACGCCCCCTCCCTCCTCCCGAGCTCTCGTATAACGCCCCCTCCCTCCTCCCGAGCTCTCGTATAACGCCCCCTCCCTCCTCCCGAGCTCTCGTATAACGCCCCCTCCCTCCTCCCGAGCTCGCATGTAATGCCCCCTCCCTCCTCCCGAGCTCTCGTATAACGCCCCCTCCCTCCTCCCGACTCTCGTATAACGCCCCCTCCCTCCCCCGAGCTTTCGTATAACGCCCCCTCCCTCCTCCCGAGCTTTCGTATAACGCCCCCTCCCGAGCTTTCTTATAACGCCCCCTCCCTTGCTTTCGTATAACGCCCCCTCCCGAGTTTTCTTATTTCGCTCACTCCCGTGCTTTCGTATTTGGCCCCCTCCCGAGCTTTCGTATAACGCCCCCTCCCGAGCTTTCGTATAACGCCCCCTCCATCCTCTCGAGCTCACATAGAACGCCCCTCCCCTCCCCCACGGGGATTTTAGGCCTTTATATTTGACACACAGAACTGTAGTAGGCGACCCCTGAGTCTGTAGAGCGGTGCTTTCCCTCGATGTTGGGTTTCAGGTTTCTTTGTCACATCAGCAGGGGTGCAAATAGGTCAGTACTCCTGTCAGGGGCCCTAATCACAAAGAGCCCCACTGATATGTTAAAAAAAATGACCTAGTAATGGGTGGGGGCCCCATTGGATCTGGCTGGGTGGGGCCCTGAAACGGTGAATAGATGACTGGTGACCGCCCTGCACATCAGCGTCCGTCTGATCCTTCAGGATCTCATCACAACGGATCAGCGGTGGAAGGAGACGTAATAACACGTCTGGGCTCACAAATAGTCCGGAGTGAGATCCGTGTAATCTCGCGTTATGAACAGCAGCGGCGCTCATTGTCAAAGATGTTTAGGTGAAATGCCTCAACTAAGGCTTATCTGTCATCTCCAGGATGAACTGGTGGCTAATATTGGGAGCAGTGTGCCAGAAAGTAACAACTGCGCTGCTGCAAAACCGCCCGCTAGGATCGCCGTGTTCTGCAAGTAACCATAAAATAGAGCGGCGGCGGCAATAAAAAAGCGACCTGTGATCAATGCATGATAGAAATGGCTGACGGCGCACAAGCTCCCTCCTTGGTGGGATGTGTCACAGCTGAAGATTCGTCACAGTAGCAGGATGTGGTATTAGCGCAACCTCCGATATTGAACATTGTCGTCCAAAACCCCCACAAATGCTTTATTTTGCCAGTTTACCTTCCCCAATCATGTAGGAACTCTTTAATAATCCGGTAATCCGGTACGTAACCGCAGTGGGCTCCAATAGAGGATTCTGCAATATTATAAGGGTTCTCCGCCCTTAACAAGTCCGTTCTAGATCTGTGACTCTTCAATAATCCATAAAATCTGATAATCCGACCAGGGCTGTGGAGTCGGCAAGCCAAAGCCCCGACTGCGACTCCTCAATTTCCCAAACCTCCGACTCCCTCATACCCGGCGCATGTTTAAGTGATAACTTTACTGTAGTAAAATGGTAACATCAGGCTGTTTATCACCATATGATACAATAATCAAGCTATTCAGGTAGAACAGACACTGACAAGCAAAAGGGTAACAATGTGTTGATCTTTTGAACACTTGTGGGTAGAGTTGAAGAAAAAGCTGTATTTGTATCCAAGTCCAGACTGCACCAACATTGGGAATGTGTAGAAGAGACCTGGGAACATATTTTGGGGGAGACCTGCTTGAATCTGATCCAGAGCCCAGAAGGATTCAGGCAGAGCTGAAAACCAAAAGGGGGATTTCCCAAATACTAAGATAATAAAAATGTACATTTTGATTTTTAGGAGCAAAACAGTAACAATGCAGTTACAGGAAAGAATCTGCAGAACTAAGCAGATGCTAAATACTTGCAAGTCACACTTATGTATAGATCGTAAGATGACTGTATATAAAATTACAGTCGCCTACATGTACAAAGCTGTAGTGGATGGAGAGATATGGAGCCTGAAAGTCCAAGTTCAAACCATGTTACCATTTTGCTTGTCAGTGTAAAATATATTTATTGGACATGACTTTAGAACATAAAAAATTGTAAATATGCAAAACACTGCAGGAACATTTGTGGAGTCTCTGAATTTGTTCTGAGAAATAGTATTGCCTCCATCAGATCCTGCATACATGACCTCACATCTGATCTCATTATTTCCAGGCTAGAGAACGGCCTCTCTACACTAACTTGGGTTGGGGACAAAGCGGTGACCACAGGGGCAACATCTCTAACAATGTCAGGGTATAAAGGAATTGCCTCAGCCACAGTCAGGTCTGATGAATGGTTGAACTCTTCTACTTCTTTGAAAGCAGGTGAAACATTTTGCTGAAACCTGCTTGTCATGGGAGCTGGATCTTTTCCCCTGGGGCAGCGCTTTGCCTGCTCCATGTCATCAATTACACTCCTCATGTGATAAGACTGAAGATATGGGAGCAGCAGCACCGGCCGGACCCAAGTCCTCTTGCTCTTTGCATCGAACTAACTGGACCAATTAATTATATATTTTGGGAGTCGGAGTCGGTCCCTTTTATTCCAACTCCGACTCCACGGCCATGAATCCGGCACATAACCGCTGTGGGCGGCTACGTTGTGACAGCAGCAGATTCTGTAATATTTTACTATGAAACTTCTCAGCCCCTAACAAGTGAGTCCTATATCTGTGATCCTCCAATAATCCAGAAAGTCCGGTCGTCCGACACATAAACCCTGTAAAACTGTGACCGCAGCAGATCCTGTAATATTTTACTGTGAAGTTCTCGGCCCGTAACAAGTCAGTTCAATGCCTGTGACCTTCCAATAATCCATAAAGTCCGGTAATCCGGCACATAACCGCAGTGGGCTCCAATAGAGGATTCTGCAATATTATAAGGGTTCTCGGCCCCTAACAAGTCCGTTCTAGATCTGTGACCCTCCAATAATCCAGAAAGTCTGGTAATCCGGCACATAACTGCAGTGGGCTCCAATAGAGGATTCTGCAATATTATTAGGGTTCTCGGCCCCTAACAAGTCCGTTCTAGATCTGTGACCCTCCAATAATCCAGAAAGTCTGGTAGTCCGGCACATAACCGCAGTGGGCGGCTACATTGTGACAGCAGCAGGTTCTGCAACATTTTACGATGAAGGTTTTTGGCTCCTAACAAGTGAGTCCTAGATCTGTGACCATCTGATAATCCAGAAAGTCCGGTCGTCCGACACATAAACCCTGTAAGACTGTGACAGCAGCAGATCCTGTAATATTTTACTATGAAACTTCTATCAAGTCAGTTCTGTATTTATAACCCTCCGATAATCCAGAAAGTCCGGTAATCCGGCAGACAGCTGCTGCAGACTGATAGGTTGTGCAGCTTCAGATCCTGTCATATTTTACTATGAATCTTCTCTGCCCCAAATCCACTCTAAATCTGTAACCCTCCAATAATCCAGAAAGTCCGGTAATCCGGCACATAACCGCAGTGGGCGGCTACATTGTGACAGCAGGTTCTGTACTATTTTACTATGAGTGTTCTCGGCCCTCAGCAAGTCTGTTCTGTGTCTGTGACCTTCTGATAATCCAGCAATCGATGCCAGATTACAGGACTTCTACTGTCTGGGCAGCAGCTGCAGTATCTCTCTGGTGAGGTCACTGAGCTTCCCGCTTTGTAACAGGGGCTTCCTCTAATCTGAAGGCAGAATTTTCGCTTGTATCTAAATCTTAAAGGAGCGCTCCGCTTTTTGTTTCTTTAGTCCATTATAAGTGCACAGTTGAGCAGAGTCTATGAGAGAGCAGGTCATGTGACCTAACACTGTTGCATCAGTCAGAAACCCTGTATGCAGCTGCAGGTAAGGGAAGCTACTGGCCCTACAGTGCAGCTAAGAGCAATTTCTAATGGACTAAAGGGGAAATACAAAGCTGGAGCGCTCCTGTAATAAATCATGAAAAATCCCGCAACTTTCTCAGGTCCTTTGTGTTTTAGTTGCTTGGTCTCCTTCGCAGAGATGCGGACCCCGTTACAGTGTATCAGTGCAAGTCCAGCGATTTGGTGGAAACACAGTCTCCTTTAATCCAACACCCGATAATCTAGAAAAGATGATGATCTCTGATTGGGAACAGCGTCTCCTTTCAGCAACACCCCCAAATCCGAAACCTCTCTTTGGCATAAATGGAATTTTCCAAAACCAAGGGGATGAAAAGCCGGGACTTGATTAAGCAGAAATCCGACCCCCATAACCCCAAAAAACATGATGAAATCTCTACGTTTCTGGATTTTGGGAGTGGATGTTGCTGCTTCAATCAAGTCCGGACTGTTTTTCATCCTCTGGATGTGAATCTCTCCATTCACTGACAGCCAACAGAGGTGAATCTAGTGCGGACAATCAAGGGTATTAGGAAGTTCTGAATATATTTCTTTTCAGAAATTTGGGGTTTATGATCCTTTTTCTTCTTTGGGAAACCCCCTCCAACCCCTTTGCAGCCCAAGGTCTCGCTTTTTGGCCTTTTTCTCCACACTGGGGAAGCAAATCTTAATTTCACTGACATTGGGCTTTAAGAATTCACAGGTTGTTTCTTTTCTAATTTGGTTTAAAACTTTTTTGTCTCTTGCGGAAACCCCCTCCCTCCCCCACAGACCTATCACAGCACCAAGGTCTCGCTTTATGGCTTTTTGCCTCCATTCACCAGCAGCAAGCGGAGATCTTGACTCTAGTGCTGACAGTCCGCCTTTAAGAAGGGTCAAATTTTTTTCTTTTTACAATAAGGTTTATGAATGTCTGATATTGTGGAACCCCTCCCCCCCTATCCCCCAAAAAAACCTATCACAGCACCCAAGGGCTGCTTTTTTTGGGTTTTCAGTTTTTTTTTTTTTTAAAACCCTGCCCCCCCCCCCCCGTCTGTATACCTGGATCACAGAACTTCTGATATAAGGAATCATTAATTAGCCGCGCGCCCCCCCCCGCCCCCCCACTGGCAATACAGACATTTGGCCTCTCCGCAGGCCGCAGGTTTTTTCATTTTCGAGTATTTTTTTTCGGCCGGCGCAGTACAATTGTCGCCATTTGCAGGTAAAATATAAAGTTCCCCAATGGGAGTTACTTAGAGCATTATCAGGGCCATCAATCATAGGTTTTCCGGCGCTGGGGGCAATGAGTGGGCGGCGCACGGGCACTCTAAGACGCCTCTAACCAACACACGGGCGAAATTTCACCGTGACGTCCACTTAGAAGAATATGTATGTGGTGCATCCGGGTGTACAGATCTGTCGGATGATGGCGGCGCACCTGAACAGGCATTCAACCCCCCCCGGGGGGGGGGGGGCTGTCCTTTCATGACTTTGTGCATAAACCCTAAGATTTAGCGACATTTCCAAAAACTGATCCGGTAACCAGAAATTTAGGATGTCCCTTGGAAGTGACCCGGGGGACACATTCTTTAAAAAAGATATACACATTTTCTGGATTATTGGAGACGTTTTCCCCCATCACCCCATCAAATTTCCCCATGTTTTCGGTTTCAGATTCTGATTGGGAGCGATTTGCTAGAACATAGTCTCCTTTAATCCGGCATCTGATAAACCAGAAAACATGATAATGACAACTCGGATAGAAGGAAAGAGTTTTCCACCAAGTCAGACGTCCGATAATCCAGAACACATGAAAATATATCTAATGGGAAAAAACTTGGGGAAAAAATTCTCCTTTAATCCGCTCCAAAACCAAATACCGGAGGACAAATCCGTGGTCGCCTTTATTTCGTTTTTCCGACTTCCTGTCGTCCTATGCGATGTTTATGGACTTTTTTTTTATGACTGACCAATAATCCGGAATAATCTGTTAATCTAGTAAATTTGGTTGTATGTGTCCCAAGTCGGTTTTAAAATTGTGAGGGGTGTCTCTTTGGCTGGTTTTTTCCCAAAGTTGGGTAGTAACTCATGATGGAACCGAAAAGCTGGTAACTAAGCCAAGTGATTCCTGTGATTGGTACCACAACCACCATCATCCCCCATCATCTTCTCTTCCTCCTCCTCCTGTTGTTTTCTGTTTCCGCCCCATCATCCTTCTGTCTTTCTTCCCCATCACCCCTTCCCCCGCTCGTCCCCCCCATGGTGGGTCTCCCGCTTCCCCGTCCCCCCCGTCCCCCCATCGCCGTCGTCCTCGCCCCCCCCCAGTCCCCCTCCCCGGCCAATCGGTCGTCCTCCCTCCCCCCCCCACCCGGTCCCCTCCCCCCCATCGCCTCGCTCGTTCCCCCTCCGCTGTTCCCCCCCCCCACGCCGCCGTCCTCCCTCCCCCGCCCCGTCCCCCCGTCCCCCCCATCGCCGTCGTCCCTTCCCCCCACCCCTCGTCGTCCCCATCCCTCGCCCGTCGTCCCCCCCCCCCCTCGTCCCTTTCCCCCCCTCGCCGCGTCCCCCTCTTCCCCCCCCCCCCATCGCCCCCCCGTCCCTCGTCCTCCTCCCCCCCCCCTCGCCGTCGCCCGTCCTCTCTTTCCCCTCCCCTCCGTCTTCGTCCCCCCTCCGTCCCCTCCCCACCCCCCCCGCCCGTCGTCCTCCCCCCCCGCCCGACCCCCCCCCCCCCCCCCCCCCCCCCGTCGCCGCCGCCGTCCCTCCGCTCGCCCGTCCCCCCCGTCGCCGTCGCCCTCCCCTCGTCCCCTCCCTCATCGCCGCCGTCCTCCGCTCTCGCCCCCCCCGAAATCGCCGTCGTCCTCCCGCTGGGTTCCCCCCCTCGCCGTCTCCTCCGCTCGCCCCCCCCCCCTCGCCGCCGTCCTCCGCTCTCCCCCCCCATCGCCGTCGTCCCTCCCATCGTCCCGGCCCCCCCCCCGCATCGCCCGTCGTCCTCCCATCGGTGTCCCCCCCCCCCATCGCCGTCGTCCCCGCTCGCCCCCTCCCTCCCCCCCCCCCGCCTTCGCCGTCGTCCTCCGTTTGCGTAGGTGTCCCCCCCCCCCCCCCCCCATCGCCGTCGTCCTCCGCTCGTGTCTCCACCATCGTCGTCGTCCTCGGGTCTTCCCATCATCCTGGTGACGCGTTTCGCCCTTCTGTACTTTGCGGTTTCTTTGCCGTAGTTTTGCCCCGTCCGCCAGGAACATCTTGGTCAGTCCTGAGAAAAAAGGGAGAAGCAATGGGGGCAGGCGGCAGCGGAGCGGCGGTGATTTCCTGTTCTGCGGGGCCATATATCACCGCCGTCCCATCTGTGCCATTTGTCTGTGACAGAATGACAGGTGTCATTTATCACTCGAGCTGGAGGAAACTGTGGGAAGGATGGAAATTTTTTTGGAAGCAGTCAGTGTCTGCGGGCTTCCAGATCATTAAAAATAGGGGGGGAGGGGTTCAGTCAGGATCTGTGTGCAGCCGGATAACACTTACTGTCAACACTGGAACATAATCGAGCAAAACTATGCTTTACCTTGGGGGATTCGCAGGCAGCGTCGTCTCCGGGAACCGGGAGAGGAGCTCGGCACAGATGCCGGTTGTGCAACTACAAGTCCCAGCAAGCTGGAAAGTGAGGAGACCCTCAGTGGTGGCCTAAATGTAGCCAAACTACAAACTCCAGCATGCCCTGGTGGCCCGGGGGGTAGAGGAAGGGCTGGCACAGAAGCTGCTTGTTTGGGACCGTAGGCGCAGGCATGACCTAGATCAGGGGTGTCAAACTGCTGGCCCTCCAGCTGTTGGGAAACTACAACTCCCATCATGCCCACTGTTATAGATTATACAAATGCATGATGGGAGTTGCAGTTTCCCAACAGCTGGAGGGGGCCGGCTTTTGACCCTGTGCCCCCAAAAAGAAACCAATTTATAATTTTTCAAAGTTTTGCTTTCCCCTGGTGGCATGAGGGTGGACAAGGGGTTGGCGCAGATGCCACTTGTTGAACTACAAGTCCCAGTAGGCCAAAAAGTGAGAAGACCCTCGGTGGTGGCCTAAATAAAGCTAAAACGGTATTAGGCTCAAACCCGCATGTCCTGGGCTAGGGGACTAAAAAAGAGATTGGGGCGACTGCAACCTCCCTTACTGAAAATCTGAGACCCACCCCCCTCTGCAGGTACCCCCTTCGTGCCAAGGCGCTCTCTAAATCTGGGGGGAATCAAAGCAAAAATAAACTGTGAGGCTGACGGTCACTTTGGGGGTTACTATCCCTCTGACCACCTCTAATGACCGAAATAAGTCCCCAGACTCTTCTGAAAAAGTTGCACCTGAAGCTTGAAATGCCTGGTTCCCAAAAGGGGTTTGGGGGAGGGATGGGAGGGGGAGAGGCCCCTTTTTTTCTCCTCTTTAAGATGGGTTTTTTTGGGCCCGGGGAAATCTGATCCCAAAAACGACTGATCCATCCTGATACAAAGTAACGGCTTGGATCCGTCTGGTTCCATGTATCCCCAAGATCCTATTCCATGTATCCCATGTATCGATTCCCTGTACCCCAGTATCTGATTCCATGTACCCTATGTATCGATTTTCCCTGTACCCTGTTGTCGATTCTGAGTGTCTGATTTATGGGCCACTGTATGAACCTGTTTTTGGTCTAAAACTCACCCTTTTTCCATATTTTTTTTGGGGGAAAAAAGTGAGTTTTAGACCCAGCAGTTCATACATTGGCCGATTTTTTATTGATTCCCTGTTCTGATTCTAGTATCCATCTGATTTCCCTTTCTGATTTTATATCCATCTGATTCCTGATTATTCAAAATATCCCTTTATTTTTTGAAACGATTCCATTATCCATCTATTCCCCTGTATCCATCTGATTCCATGTATCCATCTGATTCCATGATCCATCATTTTCCCTGACCATCGATTTCCCTTTTATCCATCTGAGCCAGTATCCATTGATTCCATGTTTATCTGTTTTTATGTATCCATCTGATTCCTGTATCCATCTGATTTCCCTGTATCCATCTGTTCTATGATCCATCTGATTCTTTTATCCATCTGTTCATGATCCCTCGATTCTATGAACCATCTGAAAATTTTCCATCTGATTCTATTACTGTTCTATTATCCATTATTCTACGATCTGATTTTTTGTATTTGATTTTATTATTGATTCCAGTATCTATCGATTCCCCCTTTCTACTGATTCCCCTTTACTATTGATTCCTTTTCATCTGATTCCCTGTATCTATCTGATTCCCTGTATCTATCTGATTCCATGTACTATCTATTCCTTTCTTCTGTTCCCTGTATCTATTGATTCCATGTATCATCTGATTCAGTATCATCTGATTCCATGTAAACCCATCGATTCCATGTATCTTTTTGATTCCTGATCTTCGATTATTTCTATCTATTCCATGTACTATCTGATTCCATGTATCTATCGAACCATGTACTATCTGATTCCAGTACATCTATTCCTTATCTATCTGATTCCAGTATCATTATTCCAGTACTATCTGATTCCATGTATCTATCTGATTTTATTATCTATCTGATTTCCCTGACATTTATTCCATGTATCTATCTGATCCTTATTTCGATTCCATGTATCTATCTGATTCCATGTATCTATCTGATTCCATGTATCTATCTGATTCCATGTATCTATCTGATTCCATGTATCTATCTGATTCCATGTATCTATCTGATTCCATGTATCTATCTGATTCCATGTATCTATCTGATTCCATGTATCTATCTGATTCCATGTATCTATCTGATTCCATGTATCATCAAATTCCAGTTCTATCGATTCCATGATCTATCAGATTTCCTGTACTTCAGATTTCCCTGTATCTAAAACCATGTACACAGATTCCATGTACTATCAGATTCCATTATTATCAATTCCCTGTATCTATCGATTCCATTACTATCAATTCCATGTACTACAGATTCCCGTATCATCAAATTTTCCCTGTATCATCAATTCCTGTATCTATCGATTCCAGTTTTTATCAATTCCATGAAACTATCAATTCCATGTATCTATCAGATTCCATGTATCTATCAGATTCCATGTATCTATCAGATTCCATGTATCTATCAGATTCCATGTATCTATCAGATTCCATGTATCTATCAGATTCCATGTATCTATCAGATTCCATGTATCTATCAGATTCCATGTATCTATCAGATTCCATGTATCTATCAGATTCCATGTATCTATCAGATTCCATGTATCTATCAGATTCCATGTATCTATCAGATTCCATGTATCTATCAGATTCCATGTATCTATCAGATTCCATGTATCTATCAATTTCCAGATCTATAGATTCCATGTACACCAAACTATCAGATTTCCCTGTATCTATCAGATTCCATGTACTATCAGATTTCCATTATCTATCAGTTCATGATTTTTCAATTTTCCCTGATCTATCAGATTCCTTTACTATCAATTCCATGATCAACAATTCCATGTATCTATCAAATTTTATGATCATCAAACCATGTATCTACAATTCCATTTATCTACAGATTCATGTATCTTCAGAATCCAGTATCTATCAGATTTCCTGTTCTTCGATTCCATTACTATCGAATCCATGATCTATCAATTCCAGAACAAAAAAAATTCCATGTATCTATCAATTCCATGTATCATCAATTCCAGTATCACCGATTCCATTATCTATCAGATTCCATGAAACTATCAATTCCATGTATCTACGATTCCCGTTCTAAAGATTCCTTTATCTATCAGATTTTCCTGTTTTTCAATCCTTTTTCCCCTTATCTATAGATTTCCCAAAATCTATCAATTTCCCTTTCTATCAGATTCCCTTTACTATAATTCCATGTATCACAGATTCCCTGTATCTATCAGTTCCTGTATCACAGATTCCATGTACTATCAGATTCCATGTACATCAATTCCATTATCATCAGATTCCATGTTCATCAGATTCCATTTCTATCAGATTCCATGTATCTATCAATCCATGAAAATATCAATTCCCTGTTCTATCGATTTCCCTTATCTATAGATTCCATTATCATCAATTTTGTACTACAATTTCCCTGTATCTATCAGATTCCAGTATCTATCAATTTCCATGATCTTCAGATTCCATGTTTCAAGTTCCATTATCCCCATCAATTCCATTTTTCTATCAATTCCATGTATCTTCAGATTCCCCTGTATCTACAATTCCCTGTTCTATCAATTCCCCAATCTATCAAATTCCCTTATCATCAGATTCCTGTATTAAACAGATTCCCTGTATCATCAAACCATGTATCACAGTTCCCCTGTATCTATCAATTCCATGTATCTTCAATTTCCATTTCTAAACCTTTTATTCCTTAATTTATTTTATTTATCTGATTCCATGTATCTGATTCCAGTATCTGAAATTTATTATCTGAAATTTCCAGTATCTGATTCCAAAGTTCTGATCCCGTATCTATTCCATTATCTGATTCCATGTATCGATCCATTATCGATTCCATGTATCATCTGATTCCTGAACTGATTCAGTATCTACTGATTCCTGTACTGAAATTTTTTTTTTCTATCTGATTCCAGTATCTGATTCTATTATCGATTCTATGTATCTATCTGATTCCATGTATCTGATTCCATGTATCTATCTGATTCCATGTATCTGATTCTATGTATCTATCTGATTCCATGTATCTGATTCTATGTATCTATCTGATTCCATGTATCTGATTCTATGTATCTGATTCTATGTATCTATCTGATTCCATGTATCTGATTCTATGTATCTATCTGATTCCATGTATCTGATTCCATGTATCTGATTCCATGTATCTGATTCCATGTATCTGATTCCATGTATCTGATTCTATGTATCTGATTCTATGTATCTATCTGATTCCATGTATCTGATTCTATGTATCTGATTCTATGTATCCATCTGATTTTATGTGTCTGATTCTATGTATCCGATTCCATATGTCTGATTCTATGTATCCATCTGGTTCTATGTATCCATGTGATTCCATATGTCTGATTCTATGTATCCATCTGATTCTACGGATCTGATTCTAGGTTTCCATCTGATTCTATGTATCCATCTGATTATACGGATCTGATTCTATGTTTCCATCTGATTCTATGTATCCATCTGATTTTATGTATTTGAATCCATGTATCTGGTTCCATGTATCTGTACAGCCCCTCCCCCCTCGCTCCTTCGAAGCCTTTCGTGGCCCCGGTGCTGCACATCTCCCGAGTCAGGGAGGAGCCGGATGAACCAATTTGGATGAGATCCTAGAATCTTGTCATAAATCAGAGGAAAGAGTCAGACGTGAAGTTTGATGTTACCACTGGGCCCCCAGAGGAAGGAGCGAAACAATGTTCATTCTGCGCCCGGAGCCTTCGGAAATATTTACGCGTCGCACTTTGTGCTTCAGTTTAATTGTTTGTGAATCTGTTTCCTCTGATGGCAGCGGGAGCACCGAGGCGGCGGCGGGGGTCCCTGCGGGCACCGGGGGCTCGTCCTCACCTCGTGGGCTTCCCCGTCGGGCTAGTTAATGTCACAGTTCCTTTTATCCGGCATCCGATAATCCAGAAAAACCTGACAATCCAGAAATTCTCTCCTGCCAGATGTAGGATAATCTGGAATATCACGTGCCGGGAAGCTGAATGCTGAGCATAGGGAGAAAGCGACGAGTCCTTGGACGAGATGACTGTGGATCTGTCGTCTACCTGGGGGGTCTTATACACCGCTCTTTACCCCCCAATAATCCAGTGGAGCCACAGTTGATTGTCCAGGCTAGATGCAATTGTACCAGATCCTCAGCTGGGAGGAGCCTTCAGCTTCTGTCTATTACAAAGAGTATTCATTCCCTGACAGCAAGCAGATCTCTAATGAGACCAAGGATATTAGGAAAGTGTCAGATTTTCTACTGTACATTGATTTATTGTAGATAAAACTGCGCCGGCCCTTTAACAGTTCGGAGGTGTGGTTTTCTATGTCCCTCCCCCGAAGAGCTGCATAGAGCAAGTCTACCCCATGGTGTGTGGTTGTAACAGTAATAATGAATGGTCAAAGCAGCCATCGCGACACTGCTCTTTTTTCTAGACAACAAGTATTTTGCGCCTTTCTGCTCTCCAGCTCTACTATGTGGGATCTCTAATATATGGTGGTAATATTTATACCTGTCTGATATATGGCGGTATTATTTATACCTCTCTGATATATGGTGGTAATATTTATACCTGTCTGATATATGGCGGTATTATTTATACCTCTCTGATATATGGTGGTAATATTTATAACCTTCTGATAATGGCCCGGGATTATTTTATACCTCTCTGATATAGGTGGTAATTTTTTTACCTTCTGATATATGCGGTATTTTTTATAACCTCCCTGATATTAGCATAATATTTAACCTGTTGATATATGGCGGTATTATTTAAACCTCTCTGATATATAGCAGTATGATTTATACCTCTGTAATATATGGCGGTATGATTTATACCTCCCATAATATATTGGTATTATTTACACCACCTGATGTATGGCGGTATTATTTCTATCTCTCTGATATATGGCGGTATTATTTGTACCTCTCTGATATATGGCGGTATTATTTGTACCTCTCTGATATATGGCGGTATTATTTGTACCTCTCTGATATATGGCGGTATTATTTGTACCTCTCTGATATATGGCGGTATTATTTGTACCTCTCTGATATTTGGCGGTATTATTAGTACCTCTCTGATATACGGCGGTATTATTAGTACCTCTCTGATATACGGCGGTATTATTTATACCTTTTATTATTGGTGTTTATGCTGCCGTTTGTTTCCTTTCATTAGGTGGAGGAGGCCTAGTTCAGTTCGCTATGGGGCCCTGTGGATTCTAGTTACGCCTCTGCCCCTTAAGTGCCTGAGTCAATAGCATTCTCCCCTCTTCCTGCCCCGTTTGATATGATTATGGGGAGCTGATAAATTATGGAAATAAAAAAAATATATAAAATTGTCGTCGTTAAAGAAAAAAAATCAAAAAAACTCCCCAATGTAATAATGTATAAATAAATAGAATATAGAATAATAATACAGCTAAAACTAATGTAGAAGGAAACTTGCGTATCTGGAATTGGCGGCAATTTACTGGAATAAAGTTAAAATGCAAATTATATTGCACGATAAACGGCGTGAAACGCGATGGAGATTTATTTTTTTATTTTAGCAGCGTCTGCAGCGGAGCTGTGGACACGAAACAGCAGGAGATTGTCGCTGGAGACTTTATTACAGACTCCATTTTCCATTTTCTCTGTTCCATGGGGGGGGGGGGGGGGGGGCGGCAGGTTGGGGGGGGGGGGGGTTTGAAGGGGGCCATGGGGCGGAGGCGCGGGTCCATGGGGGGGTGGGGGGCGTGCAGGTCCAGTTTGGAGCTTCTGGGACACTACAACTCCCAGCAGGGACTGTCTAGACTGCTGACCCTACTACTCCCAGCATTGACGGAGGTATTTGGCGCTTGTGCTCTGCTCTGACACTACTACTCCCAGTGTTTATAGAGGTAATAGGCTGTTGTGGTCTGCGACTACTACTCCCAGTGCTGATGGAGGTATTAGGCTGTTGTGGTCTGCGACTACTACTCCCAGCGTTGATAGAGGTATTAGGCTGTTGTGGTCTGTGATTACTACTCCCAGCCTTGTTGGAGGTATTAGGCTGGTGTGTTCTGCGACTACTACTCCCAGCCTTGTTGGAGGTATTAGACTGGTGTGGTCTGCTCTGACACTACTACTCCCAGCATTAATGGAGGTATTGGGCTGTTATGGTCTTACACAACTAAACCCAGTGCTGTTGGAGGTATTAGGCTGTTGTGGTCTGCGACTACTACTCCCAGTGTTGGTGGAGGTATTAGGCTGTTGTGGTCTGACACGACTACTCCCAGTGTTGATGGATGTATTGGGCTGTTGTGGTCTGTGACTACTACTCCCATTATTGATGAATATATTAAGCTGTTGTGGTCTGTGACTACTACTCCCATTATTGATGAATATATTAAGCTGTTGTGCTCTGACACGACTACTCCCAGTGCTGATGGAGGTATTGGGCTGTTGTGGTCTGCGACTACTACTCCCAGTGTTGGTGGAGGTTTTGGGCTGTTGTGGTCTGCTCTGACACTACTACTCCCAGCATTAATGGAGGTATTGGGCTGTTGTGGTCTGCGACTACTACTCCCAGTGTTGGTGGAGGTATTGGGCTGTTGTGGTCTGCTCTGACACTACTACTCCCAGCATTAATGGAGGTATTGGGCTGTTGTGGTCTGTGACTACTACTCCCAGTGTTGATGGAGGCATTGGGCTGTTGTGCTCTGACACTACTACTCCCAGCATTGATGGATGTATTGGGCTGTTGTGGTCTGTGACTACTACTCCCAGTATTGATGAATATATTAAGCTGTTGTGCTCTGACACTACTACTCCCAGTGTTGGAGGTATTGGGCTGTTGTGGTCTGCGACTTCTATTCCCAGTGCTGATGGAGATATTGGACTGTTGTGGTCGGCTCTGACACTACTACTCCCAGTTTTGGAGGTATTGGGCTGTTGTGGTCTGTGACTACTACTCCCAGTGTTATTGGAGGCATTGGGCTGTTGTGGTCTGTGACTACTACTCCCAGTATTGATGAATATATTAAGCTGTTGTGCTCTGACACGACTACTCCCAGTGTTGGTGGAGGTATTGGACTGTTATGGTCTGCGACTACTACTCCCAGCGTTGTTGAAGGGATCGTCCGTCGCCCCTCGATCTTCTTCATTTCTTTTAGGTCTTTAATGTTTCTTTGCCTCTTTTTCATTTTGCAGTGAGTGTGGTCGGGGAGAGGGAGGCGTCGCGGCTGCTGCACCGCGCGCGGCTGATTGATCCACGTTCCTTTGGCGCCCTAATTGCTGCGGCCGAGCCCGACATTGTCAGGGAGATGCCTTTTTTTTTGCTGGCTAATAATGTTGTCAATCTGGGGAATAC
The DNA here is from genome assembly GCA_025379985.1 of Phyllomedusa bahiana. NCBI lineage: Eukaryota > Metazoa > Chordata > Amphibia > Anura > Hylidae > Phyllomedusa > Phyllomedusa bahiana. The sequence goes on along the minus strand of JAODAL010004837.1, from coordinate 44,382 downwards.
TTAGCCCCCCGCCCCCTGGGGCCCTCATTGCCACGGACGGAGCCCCCCGCCGGGCAAAACGATTGTGACCCAGCCATGGATATTGGAAGTGGGAAATCAACGTGCACTTAAATTATATAAATTATCGTAATGTAATAATGACTTAACTTCAGCCGCCGCGCCGCTCCGCCAGGTACTCACGCGTTTTGTTCGCTGTCTGGAGCTGCGGGGGTTCAGCATTAGAGCGAAATGTCAGCTCCCCGGCGGACAATAGACATCAGCGCTCCGGAGCGATGTGAGGCCAGGGAATAGAATCTATATGACCGAAATCGCTGGATACTGGAGGCAGATGGCGGGCGCAGAGGCCGGAGCGCAGGAGGGACCACCTCTGTGGGCAGTGATGGAGGGTTCAAATCCAGGGGGCCCCTAAAGATAAGTATGAACCTCCCTCCGGTCAGAAGGGAAGCCCCTAAAGCTAATATCAACCCCCCAGTAATACGGGGAGCCCCTAAAGCTAAGTATGAACCTCCCTGTGGTCAGACAGGGAGCCCCAATACATTACCCCCCCAGTAAAACGGGGACCCCCTAAAGTTTAGTATTAACCTCCCCCCGCACCTTCCCCGGGGTAGGCAAGGAGCCCCTAAAGCTAAGTATTAACCCCCCCCCCCCACCATCTGTCCGATGGGGAGCCCCTAGTGCTAAGTATTAACCCCCCTCTGGTCAAGCTGGGAGCCCCTAGAGCCAAGTATTAACCCCCTTCTGGTCAAGCAGGGAGCCCCTAGAGCCAAGTATTAACCCCCCTCTGGTCAGGCAGGGAGCCCCGAGAGCCAAGTATTAACTCCCCTCTGGTCAAGCAGGGAGCCCCTAGAGCAAAAGTATTTTAACCCCCCTCTGGTCAAGCTGGGAGCCCTAGAGCCAAGTTTTAAAACCCCCCTCTCGTCATGCCGGGTGCCCCCAGACCCATGTATTAACCCCCTCTGGTCAAGCTGGGAGCCCCTAGAGCCAAGTATTAACCCCCCTCTGGTCAGGCAGGGAGCCCCTAGAGCCAAGTATTAACCCCCCCTCTGGTCAGGCAGGTAAAAGCCCTAGAGCCAAATATTAAACCCCCCCTCTGGTGGCAGGGAGCCCCTGAGCCAAGTATTAACCCCCCCTCTGGTCAGGCAGGGAGCCCCTAGAGCCAACTAATAACCCCCTCCCCTCTGGTCAGCAGAGATCTGGATGATTATTAATAACGAGAAGTTCCAGATTTGGGCCGATGATGGTTCTGAGCAGTGGAGCCGATTACTGTTGGTCAGATCCGATCGCTGTGGTCAGTCAGCCTGCGGCGCGGGCAATGGCCGCCATCGGAGAGACAAGAGGTGATTAATCTCCGGTTACTATTAGATTCATCAGGTGAAGCTTCGGATCTGCACAGAGGCCACGACGGATCCCATAGATTACCCATCGCCTTATATAGGAAAAATCAAACCACAGCAAAAAAAAAAAAAAAGTCAACAGCGCCCCTCCTGTCCCAAGGCTTTGTCTGGCATTGCAGCTCCGGTTCTGTGAAGTTCATGGGGCTCAGTTGCAATACCAATCTTTGCCCAGGGGTGGCGCTGATATAGTGAAAATGGGGGAGCTGTGATAGAAATTAGGGCAGCTTCTCTATAAAGCAGAGGGTGGCTCATCAGCTGGGGTGAAGCTACAACTCCAGGCATACCCTGACAGCTGAATGATGGGAGTTGTGGCTCTTTGGCCCCCTGCCCCGTGATCTGATTTTTGCCCCTCCAATTTGAGGACAGCGGGAAGCCAAAATTTCCCTGTAAAAGTAAAAACGCAGGTCCGGGCGCCCAGGGGGGGGGGGGGGGGGGGGGGGGGGGGGGGGGGGTAGGGGGGCGGGGGGGGGGGGGGCGGGGGCCGGGGGCGGGGGGGGCGGGGGGGGGGGGGGCGGGGGGGGGGGGGGGGGGGGGGGGGGGGGGGGGGGGGGGGGGGGGGGGGGGGGGGGGGGGGGGGGGGGGGGGGGGGGGGGGGGGGGGGGGGGGGGGGGGGGGGGGGGGGGGGGGCGGGGGGGGGGGGGGCTCCCGCCACTTACCAGCACCGCACATTCATTTTGCGCTTTTTTTTTGGTGTTTCTAAGTTTTGTGTCAATGGGGCCCAGAGCGACCCCAGCAAAGATGTGTAAGAAACAAGAGCGAGATGAGAACCAATGTACCAAGAATGCTTCAGAAGCCTCTGTTACATTATATTACTTATCCTCCAGAGCTGCGCTCACTATTCTGCTGGTGCAGTAAACTGTACAAACTTTACTTATTTAAACTGATCCTGAGTTACTTCCTTTATTATCCTCCAAACTGCGCTCACTATTCTGCGGGTGCGCCCACTTTTGCTTTACATTACTTATCCTGCCCCCCTTATCCTGAGTTACACCGTATTATCCTCCAGAGCGCCTCAAAAACCCGCTGTGCAGTCACTGTACAACATTACTTATCCTTACAAACCGGGTTTTTTACATCCTTATTACCCTTTCCAAGCGGGCCTCACTTTTCCCGCGGTGCATTTCCCCTGTAAAACATCATTACTTATCCGTACTGTTTCCTGAGTTACATCCTGTATTATCCCCCCAAAAGCTGCACTCACTATTCTGCTGTCAGCCCACTTTTACATACATTATTTATCCTGTACTGATCCCTGATTTTACACCCTGTTTATCCCCCCAAGCTGCCCCCTATTCTCGGGTGCAGTCATTTGTACATACATTACTTATCCGGGGTTTTATCCTGAGTTACATCCTGTATTATCCAAGAGTTTGCCTCACAAACCCTCGGGTGCACCCACTGTACATACATTACTTATCCGTCCCAACCTGATTTACACCCCTGTATTATCCTCCAGAGCTGCCTCAAAAAATTTTCTCCCTGGTTCAGTCACGACAAAACATTACTTATCCTGGGAACCCATGATTTACATCCTTTTATTACCCCCCCAAGCCTGCCCCCACATTCGCGGGTGAGTCACTGTACATACATTATTTAAACCTTTTCCCAATTTCCTTTAAGTTAAAACGGTATTATCCTCCAGAGCGGGCCCACAAAACTCCTGGGCAGTCACTGTACATACATTCCCTTAAACCGGGCCTTATCCTGAGTTCATCCGTTTTTAACCTCCAAAGCTGCACTCATTTATTCCTGGGTGCAGTCACTTTTACATAAAATTACTTATCCGGGTTTTACCGGGATTACATCCTGTATTAAACCTCCGAGCTGCGCTCACTATTCTGCGGGTTGCAGCACTGTAATACTTTACTTATCCGAAACCAACCCTTTATTTTTACATCCTGTTTTTTATCCCCAGAGCTGCCCTCACTATTCTCTGGTGCAGCCCATTTTAACATACTTTATTTAATCCTGAACCCAATCCAAGTTAAAACCTGTTTTAAATCCCCCCAAGCTGAAACTCACTTTTTCCTGCGGGGTGCATCACTGTACAAACATTACTTTTTCCGGGTTACCCTGATTTTTCCCTCCGTTTTACCCCTCCAAGCTGCCCCACAAATTCTGCGGGTGCAGTAAACTGTACAAAACTTTTACTTATCCTGAAACCAATCCGAGTTAAAAACCGGTTAATTACCCCAGAGCTGCCCCCACTATTCTGCTGGGGGGCAGTCCCGGTTACAACTTTTCCCATCCTGTCCCGTTTCCTGATTTTCCCACCTGTATTACCCTTTCCAGGGGCGGGCCTCACTATTCCCGGTTGCAGTCACTTACATACTTTAATTACCCTTTAACGACCCCGATTTTACATCCTGTTTATCCTCCAGAGTTTGGCGCTCATTTATCGCTGGTGCAATCACTGTGACTGATACCTGGAGATGTGGTGGTCGCCGGCGCGGCTCATGTACATGGATGGGGATACAGTAGCGGGGAGGTGTGCACCGGTTTCTGGGTCTATAGGGTTAACCGTCTGTTTTGTGGTGTCTGTGAGATGATAAAGTCGTGGAGCCGGCGCAGCCTTTGTTGACAGCAGGGGCTTCTCAGGGAACATTATCCCCCATGTTAGATGTTCTGGAAGTTGCGCCTTCCCTGCATTCTTTCTGGCTCTGACCTAGGCTGAGAGATAAGAAATACATCATAAATCAGGAGCTGCTGCTGCGCCCTCCCTGCACCCACAAGTCATGGACTCTGCTACAAAGAGAGACAACTCCAATTGTCTGCAGGGTCAGAGCTGCCATATGTGAGAGCAGGAATTCAGCATCAAAGGGGGTCTGGCCTATTACCCCCACGCCCGCCCCGGCCCTCCCCATGGAGGAATGTGCCAGCACTCTGCATGCAAGCTGCATGGCCTGGAGCTGTGGCCCTTGTGTGCGGCGCCCTCTGCAGGTGGGTAAAATTCCCACGTTGGGGGACGGGGAATATGAAAAAGGGGCCGCCGCAGACTTACACAAAGCTTCACTCATCCTACGGTGAAAAGTTCTGCAGGTTTTCCATGGACTTTGTGATTCTCTCCGTGGTCAGGATCTCTGCTTGCTGTCAGTAAATGTGAACGCTCTTGTTGCTGCTGGAGATGGACATAAGTCTTCTCACAGCTGAGGGTTCGCTACAGTTTTAAGCTGATATAATGTGAATAAAATGTAAAAAATTATCTGAAGAGATCAAGCCTCATCTGGGAAATGTGCATGATGGCTCAGTGGTTAGTACAGTGCAGTATGGTGGCTCAGTGCCTCAGTAGTTAGTATGGGCAGCACGGTGGCTCAGTGGTTATATGGGCAGCACGTGGCCTTGGTTTGTAGGGGCAGCACGGTGGCTCAGTGGTTAGTATGGGGCAGCAGGTGGTCAGGGTTAGTATGGGCGCACGGTGGGCCCGGGTTAGTAGGCGGCACGGTGGCCCAGGTTAGTAGGGGCACACGGTGGTCAGGGGTTATATGGACAGCCGGGGGGCCAGGGGTTAGTAAGGGGCAGCCGGGGCCAGGGGTTATATGGCAGCCGGGGGCTCGGGGGGTTGTAGGGGGGGCAGGGGGTGGCCAAGGTTAGAGGGGGGCCGGTGGCTCAGGGGTTAGGGGGGGCGGCACGGGGGCCAGGGGTTATGGGGGCGGCACGTGGCTGGGGGGTTTAGGGGGCCACGGGGGCTCGGGGGTTTTAGGGGGGGCGGAGGGTTTGGTTTCAGGGGGTTTTAGTAGGCAGCACTGGCTCGGGGGTTAGATGGGCACAGGGTGGTGGGGTTAGTGGGGGAAACACGTGGCTCGGGGTTTTTAGTAGGGCACACGGGCTCGGGTTTTAGTATGGCGCACTTGCTCAGGTAGACAATTGAATTTAGTGGTGGCACTTGTAGCAACATGCTCTGGTTTGTATAGGCAGTATATGGTGTACGGTGGCTCAGTGGTTAGCGCAGTGACTTTTGGTTCCAGGTGTACACGCTGGGCCCTGGTTTTTACACCCCATGGTGGGTCAGGGTTAGCACGCCCCTTCAGCTCTGGGTCCTGGGTTCCTTCTATCAGAGTGCCCCCTATTAAAGGCTCTGGTGCACACACAGCCCATATATGAGGGGGTTGACCCCCGAGGCCCCTTTTGCGGGAGTGTTACTGGTTTTTATGCTGGGGCACACCTGACGGAGCCACCGGGGCCCATAGAGCAAAGGACGCCCCTTCTGGACTCCGCACTTTTTCGGTGGAGTGCATTTTCTTTCAGGACCAAAACCGGTTTGCCACGCAAGGGAGCACCTCCCACCGAGAGCCCTACAGCCCCCACTGCTCTGGTCCTCCAGGGCCCCCGGTCGTCGCGGTTCCTCGGTTTGGGGGTTTTACTGCGGACCGCAAGCTACACCCTGGTCCCGATCCTGAGGGCCCCGCATTGTGTGTTCCAGGGGACCCTGGGTGGTTGTGCCTCTTATACCTGACCCCGGCACGGTGCAATTTGGGGGCCTACCGAAGGGTGAAAAATTTTAAAGGGTCCATATGGGGGCCCCCCAGGGGGGGGGCGGCCTCTGCTGCCCCCCTTTTGGGGGAGGTGCCTTCGCCCGATTTTCCCTCTATTTGGCTCTCGGGGCCGGTGTTGTTCCGGGGCCACTGCTTTTCTTGAAGTGGGTTCCCGGGGGCCCCTTCCCCCAATCTGTGCCCGCTGCCCGGGGCGTCTACATCCATTTTACTTTGCTTCTATCTCTGGAGTCTGATGATACTGATTTTGGAGCGCGGGGCCCCTGTCAGAGCGGATGGTAACCGCTGCTTATGGATGCTTTATCTGCCACAAAATTACCCAAAGAGGGTCGGTCCTGTTATTTGGGAAACGCTTCCGTTCATGGAGATGAGGCGGAAATTATGGTTTAGAGGAGAGATGAAAAGAGACATTAAAGTCTTTCAGACGATCGCCGTTTAGGGTGGATTTCGGGAGGCGGCGAACAGAGGAGCAGCTTTGTTTTCTAAGTTGAGTCTGAAGGGGAAACGAACTTCACAAGAAGGAAGAATCGCTTGAAAGTGGCCGAGCCTGAAAGAAGCGCGCGTTCAGCAGCTGGATGGGGGGGTTTGGGGGGGTCGCTCCCCGAGTTGGGGGTTCGCTGCCCGAGAGGGGGGTCCTCCCTGGGGGGGGTCGCTGCCCCGAGAGGGGGGGGGGTCTCACCCTGGGCGAGGGGATCGCTGCCTGAGAAGGGGGGGTCTCTACCCGGGGGGAGGGGATCGCTGCCCTGAGAGGGGGGTCTCACCCTGGGGCAGGGATCGCTGCCCTGAAGGGGGGGTCCTCCCCGGGGAGGGGATCGCTTCCCTTGGATGGGGGGGTTCTCCCTGGTGGGGGGTCTTTCCCTGGGGTGGGGTTCCCTGGGGGGGGTCGAGCCCTGGGGGGGGGTCCCCCTGGGGGGGGGCGTGCCCTGAAGGGGGGTCCTCCCCGGGGGGGGGGTCGCTGCCCTGAGATGGGGGTTTCCCTCCCCTGGGGGGAGGGGATCCTGCCCTGAGATGGGGGTCTCTACCCTGGGGCGAGGGGATCGTGCCCCGAGATTGGTGGGTTCTACCCTTTTTTGGGGGAGGGGGGTCGCGCCTGAGGGGGGGGGGTCCTACCCTGGGGCAGGGGGTCGCCTGCCCTGAGAGGGGGGTCTTACCCTGGGGCGAGGGGATCGCGCCCGAGATGGGGGGCTCTACCCGGGGCGGGGGATCACTGCCCTGAGATGGGGGGTCTCTACCCTGGGGCGAGGGGATCGCTGCCCTGAGAGGGGAGGTGTCGCTGCCCTGAGATGGGGAGGACACTGCCCTGAGATGGGGGGTGTCGCTGCCCTGAGATGGGAGGTTCGTAGCCCTGGGGCGAGGGGATCGCTGCCTGAGATGGGGGTGGTCGCTCCCTACACTGGGCGGTGGATCGCTGCCCTGAGATGGGAGGTCCTCTACCTGGTGGGCGAGTGGATCGCTGCCCTGAGATGGGGGTCTTTACCTGGCGAGGGGATCACTGCCCTGAGATGGGGGGTCTCTACCCTGGGGCGAGGGGATCGCTGCCCTGAGATGGTGGGTCTCTACCCTGGGGGCGAGGGATCGCTGCCCTGAGAGGGGGGGGTCTCTACCCTGGGGCGAGGGGATCGCTGCCCTGAGATGGTGGGTCTCTACCCTGGGGCGAGGGGATCGCTGCCCTGAGAGGGGGGGTCTCTACCCTGGGGCGAGGGGATCGCTGCCCTGAGATGGGGGGTCTCTACCCTGGGGCGGGGATCGCTGCCCTGAGATGGGGGGTCTCTACCCTGGGGCGAGGGGATCGCTGCCCTGAGATGGGGGGTCTCTACCCTGGGGCGAGGGGATCGTGCCTGAGAGGGTGGGTCGCTTCCCTGGGGCGAGGGGATCGCTGCCCTGAGATGGGGGGTCTCTACCCTGGGGCGAGGGGTCGCTGCCCTGAGATGGGGGGTCTCTACCCTGGGGTGAGGGGGATCGCTGCCCTGAGATGGGGGGTCTCTCCCTGGGTGGAGGGGGATCGCTGCCCTGAGATGGGGGGGGTTCTACCCTGGGGCGAGGGATCGCTGTCCCTGAGATGGGGGGGGGAGGGAGAGGGAGTTTCGCTGCCCTGGGGCGAGGGATCGCTGCCCTGAGATGGGGGCAGAGGGGATCACTGCCCTGAGATGGGGGGTGTCGCTGCCCTGAGATGGGGGCAGAGGGGATCACTGCCCTGAGATGGGAGGAATCCTCAACAGACTGGGTGTAGCTCCAAATGGCAGCCCTTCAGAGAGAGGAAAATGGTTTTTAGTGGTAGAAATGATCACAACAGATCTGCAGCAGGTGAACATATCCTTACATTGTAAGGAGCATTAGGAACAGGTCATTTTCCCTGTCATTGTCCGTATTTAAAAAAAAAAAATAAATTCTGCAATCTTAGTTTTCACTCTGGCCACTGACCCCTCCTCTTCTATTAGAGATCACTTCCCCGCAGTCTCCTCATCACAGACAGGATTACACTGACAAGTAACACCTATATATAGATAACACAGGATCCACCATTCACTATAGACCGACTCCTCATGTTCTGTAGAGATCACTTCCTGCAGTTCCTCATCACAGGCAGGATTACACTGACAGTAACACCTATATATAGACACAGTCACCATTCACTATAGACTGACACCTCTGTTCTGTAGAGATCACTTCCCTGCAGTCTCCTCATCACGGGCAGGATTACACTGACAGGTAACACCTATAATATACACAGGATCCACATTCACTATAGACCGACACCTCCTTTCTGTAGAGGATCACTTCCCTGCAGTCTCCTCATCAGGGGCAGGATTACACTGACAGGTAAACACCTATAATACACAGGACCCACCATTCACTATAGACTGACACCTCCTGTTCTGTAGAGATCACTTCCCCGCAGTCTCCTCATCACAGCAGGATTACACTGACAGTAACCCCTTTATATATAACCGGGATCCACCATTCCTATAGACTGACCCCTCCTGTTCTGTAGAGATCACTTCCCTGCAGTCTCCTCATCATCACAGGCAGGATTACACTGACAGATAACACCTATATATAGATAACACCGGCTCCACCAGTCACATTAGGTGCCGGTCTCTGTTCCCCTCCCCCTCCTTGCACAGGTCACACAGCATGCCCCTCTCTACTTTCCCCTTAGAAGTCCGGCAGCTCCTGTTCAGACTTCTGTGGTCCATGTAGCTGCAGTAAAGCAGTTCTCTAAATGCTGTTAAAAGTTGTACAAACAAGATGGCTGCCCCATAATAATAAAGAGGATGCAAAAAAAACAAACAATAAAAACAGAAAAGAATATTCATTGATATCGGGTTTTAATGATTAGTGATACTTTCCCTTCCACAGGCCGAACTGTGGAAGTAATTTCGACAACTATTCTATGGTAATCGGCTCCACACCCCTGTGATGTGTGGACAGTGGTCTATTCCAGGGCACTCCTCACTGACTGACTGCATCTAACCGGAGCCGACCACAGATTAAAAGGGGGGGTTGGGGGGGGTGGGGGGGGGGGGGGTAAATAATCAAATCAATGAACTCTCTCATGTAAATCCCTTAGTGAGGCGGCATTCGTTCTCGTTACTTTTTGGCATGAAACACTTCTGTAAGGCGGCCCCTACTTTTATTTTTTTATTTTTAAATTTGCCCCCACATTTTTCTCTTAGTTAAAATCCAAAATTTGAGCCACACGACGTAAAAATAATTATGCTCCTATCATCAAGATCCCCGGGCTTCATTACCGCGAAAGCATTAAAGTAACAGAAGCCTCGCGGCCATCTTCCCGAACGGAACCTTGTCATAAGAAGTGCCGCCAAGCGTGTCCCCTTTAAGAGAGCGGAGAATTAAATGTTCCCGTATGTGAATTTTTATATCGTACACCACATTTACTTTATAGCCACAATTAAGTTAGATGTAGCGATAACAATGTCTGCTTTCTGTTCTAAATCGCGCATTTCAGACGCTGCAAATTCCTTTATTATCAAATCCACATGCTTTTAATTGCAATTATGGTCCCTTATGAGCCCCCTGGGAGGGCATGATTGCAATTAAAAATGTAATTTAAATGTTAATTAATTACATTCATTTTCTAAACTGGGAAAAATTCATTTATTATTTTCGTGTGGCACACACTTACCCTAAATACATTACCTCCTCAATGTTTGCCTTCCCCGGTTTTTTTTTTTTTCCTCCCTTCCTCTAAATTAAGTGCTGCGTTTATAAAGCGCGGAGTTTAATACCCTCTAACATTTTTGGACGGACATTTTTTATTTTTTTTAATCAAATTATAGCTTTCAAATTAATTGGTTTAAGCTGAGCGTGGAACATGGCCGGAAGGAAAGGAGCGCGTTCGTTACCGCGTTCAGCGGGGGAGGGCATGCAGAGGTGCCGCCATAACGGCTTCAATGGTCATGTGGTTGTCATATCCCTTTTTTTATGTTGTAATGGTTTAGCCAACTAAATACAAATTTGCAAGAAAAAAAAAATCTAAATAAAATGAGAACTTTTTGGAAATGGGCTGCATAGAGTGATCACGGTCTTGATCAGCAGGGGCGGTCTGCGTACTGTCCCCCTCCCTTGTGGCCAGGAAAGGGCGGTACCTCACATTAACATATGGGGTGGAGTCTGACAGTTGCCACAAGCTGCTACAATTTTGCAATTACCGTGTTACAGTAACAAGAGGGATGCATTGTTTACATTGTGCAGACGCACACATTTTACAAATTTTTGGGGAAATGGACTGGATACTGCAATTTTGGATCAGTCTGTGATGGTCTGGATCAGCAGGGGCGGTCTGCGTACTGTCCCCCTCCCTTGTGGCCAGGAAAGGGCGGTACCTCACATTAACATAAGGGGTGGAGTCTGACAGTTGCCACAAGCTGCTACAATGTTGCAATTACAGTGTTACAGTAACAAGAGGGATGCATTGTTCACATTGTGCAAACGCACACATTTTAAAAAACTTTTTGGAAATGGGCTGGATACTGCAATCTTTGATCAGTCTGTGGTGGTCTGGATCAGTAGGGCCGGTCTGCGTACTGCCCCCCTCCCTTGTGGCCAGGAGAGGGCGCCACCTTACATTAATATAAGGGGTGGAGTCTGACAGTTGTTTACAGCTAAACAGCCACAAACTGCTACATTGTTGCATTTACAGCGTTACAGTAACAAGAGGGATGCATTGTTTACACTGTGCAGACCCACAAATTTTTAAAAAATGTCAAAAACTTTTAGGAAATGGGACAGATACTGCGATCATGGATCGGTCTGGATCAGCAGGAGCGGTCTGTGTACTGTCCCCCTCCCTTTAAGGCCAGGCGAGGGCGGTACTTTACAATAATAGAAGATGTGGAGTCTGACAGTTGCCAGGGAGATAACGGCCACAAGCTGCTACAATGTTGCAATTACAGCGTTACAGTAAGGCGATGTTCACACGGCTTATTCACGGCGTCATTGTGGGACTTATTTCGCCCGCAATTACGCCGTGTGCTCCGGAGCAGGGCGGGGGAGGGGGGCGGCAGCCCGCCGGCCCCATAGACATTCATTACTCATGGGGCATATACACCGTGAATAATGTACATGTCCCTTATCTCCCCCCGCGGCGTATTGTGCGAGTGAGGAGAGGAGACTGAATCCGGCCAGGAGAGGACGCTACCTTACATTACTATAAGGGGTCGTCTCACTCCAGGGATCGCTGCTGCTTTATGTTAAAGATCTTGCAAAAACAAGTCACTTTGCAATATGTGTCCATTAACAGTGTCCTACCTATTCCTAGATATCCCCTCTTGTATGGGCTGCATCAGCTCCTCAGGTCGCTATAGCCACAGACCTGTTCAATCTCTCCTGATAGGCTGCCAGCACTGGTCGCTATAGCTACAGACCTGTTTGAGCTATCCTGATAGGCTGCCAGCACTGGTCGCTATAGTAACAGACCTGTTCGAGCTCCCCTGAAAGGCCGCCAGCACCGGTTGCGCTAGCTACAGACCTGTTTGAGCTATCCTGATCGGCAGCCAGCCCTGGTCACTATAGCTACAGACCTGTATGCTCTCTCCTGATAGGCTGCAAGCACTGGTTGCTATAGCTACAGACCTGTTCCATCTCTCCTGATAGGCCTCCAGCACTGGTTGCTATAGCTACAGACCTGTTCCATCTCTCCTAATAGGCTGCCACATTGGTCACTACAGGTACAGACTTGGTGTCCTCAGCAGCTCATCACTGCAGTAGAAGCCAGTAAACACGCTCCTAAATGAAACCGAGAAAACAGGACTGAGGTGAGCTGAAACAATGGAGTGAGACGACCCCTTTAACAGCCACAAACTGCTACAATGTTGCATTTACAGCGTTACAGTAACGAGGGATTGTTTACATTGTGCAGATGCACAAATTTCAAAAACTTTTTGGAAATGGGCTGGATACAGCGATCCTGGATCGGTTTGACTCAGCAGGGGCGGTCTGTGTACTGTCCCCCTCCCCCAGGAGCGGGTGGTACCTTCCATTACCATAGGGGGTGGAGTCTGACAGTTGTTTGTTAGATGTAATAACAGTGTTGCAGTAACAAGAGGGATGCAATTTTTGAAAATGGGACAGATACTGCGATCATGGATCAGTAGGGGCAGTCTGCTATCCCCCTCCTGGCCAGGAGAGGGTGCTGCCGTACATTACCATAAGGGGTGGAGTCTGACAACGTTGCATTTACAGCGTTACAGCAACAAGAGGGATGCATTGTTCACATTTACATTGCACAAATTTAAAAAAATTTTAAAACTTTTTGGAAATGGGCCGGATACTGCGATCATGGATCGGTCTGGATCAGCAGGGGTGGTCTGTGTACTGTCCCCCTCCCTCTGCGGCCATGAGGGGGCTGTACTTTAAAAATAACAAAAGGGGGTGGGGGGTTTTAAACCAGGGGATAAGGGCCAGAAGTTTGCAACAATGTTGAAAATTTACAGTGTTACAGTATGGATTGTTCACATTGTGCAGACGTAGGTGATGCTCAGCCTTCATGGAGGAGGCGGAGGCCATCGGGTTTGGGGTTTAATTCAGCACCCCGAGGGGTAGAAAACACTTGAAAAGTTTTTTTCGGGGCCTTCAATGGATTTTTTAAAACTTTAAAAACAAGCAAAAAACACCGAAGCGCCGCCCGCACCCCAAGCTGTAATACTCTGGTGGCTCACACTGCCCCCCTCCCGGAAACCCGGGGGGAATATGTCCCTCGAAAAAAAGAAAGGTGCTAAATTCTTTTGGGGACGAGCTGCACCCGCTCTATGGGGGTCACGGGGGTTTAAAGCAAAGTGTATCTTAATCCTTCAGGGGAAACAATTTGGGGTGCTTTTTGCCCCGCTTTGGGGACTCTCCCGTTTAGTTTGGCCCGGGTATTATTAAGTGCTGCATTTTAGGCTGCCGTTTTGTTTCCTGTCTCTGGGTGCTGGGGCCCATCTCATTCTTATGGGGTCCGATGAATTCTTGCTCCTCTCTTGGCAAAAAGGGAAAGGAAAAATTTTGCCCAATTTAAAGCGGGGGTTTATAGGGGGGGAAAGGGGCCGGTGGGACTTTGGTCTTTTTTTATTTTTCACGGGATATCTGGGGTGATAGAGTAAAAAAAAATACAAGAAAAAGAGAAGAGTGTACGGGTGAGAATGAATAGTATAGAACGTAGTGATTAGGGAGTACGGGGGAGAGTGAATAGTATAGAACATAGTGATTAGGGAGTACGGGTGAGAATGAATAGTTTTAGAAAGGTAGTGATTAGGGGGGAAAAAGGGTTTTGGGGGGAATGAATGGGTTTTAGAACTTTGTGTTTGGGGAAAGAAAGGGGAAAAAGGTGAATATTTAAAAGAACGTAGTGTTTGGGGGGTTGGGGTTGAAGGTGGAATATTTAGAATTTAGGGGAAGGGGGAAATTTAACGGGTGAAAAATAAATTATTTATAAAAAATTTAATGTTTAGGGGGGTAAGGGGGAAAAATAAATAGTATAAAAACGTAGTGATTAGGGAGAAAGGGGGAGAGTGAATGTTTGGAATGTTTTTGAAAAAGGGGAAGTAGGGTGAGAATAAATAGTTTAAAAACTTTGTGATTGGGGGGAGAAAGGGGGGGGGAGAGTTTTTTGTATTTAGAATGTAGTAAATTAGGGGTAGGGGGAGAATAAATATTTAAGAACATAATGATTAGGGAGTAAGGGGGAGAATGAATAGTATAGAACGTAGTGATTAGGGAGTACGGGGGAGAATGAATAGTATAGAACATAATGATTAGGGGTGGGGGGGGGAGAATAAATTTTTATAGAACGTATTTGATTAGGGAGAAAGGGGGGAGGGTAAATTAGTATAGAAGGTAGGGTTTTGGGGGGGGTACGGGGTTTATAGCGAGTAGTATAGAACATAGGGAAATTAGCGGGGGTTAGGGGGGGTTGAGGGAATAGTATAGATTTTATGATTAGCAAATTTTAAGGGTGTGCAGTTTTTCCCAAACTGCAGCCCTCAGGTTTCCCCAAAACGGGGTCTTTGGTTTGGGGTTTCCCCCAACAGAATGCACTGAAAATTTAATGATATCCCCGGTCCCCAATGAAAGGGAAAGGGGAAAAAAATGCCCTGTTGGTGGGGCCTGAGGGACTGGATTTGGGGGAAAACCCTGGGGCAGAAAGGGGGGCCGGGGTAGTTAAAATGTGATTAGGGAAAAAGGGTGGGTATTAAGAGTGCACTGGCGGGGGTTACGCACCAGGTGGAGGATCCCAAAGGGGGGTCCGAGGGGGAAAACAATTAGGTGGAGGATACCTTTGGGGTTGACGGGGATAGTTAGGTGGAGGTACCTTTTGGGGGGGTTTTGGGGGGGATCCCAATTAGGGGGAAAGGTTTACCATGGGGGGGTCTGAGGGGGATACGAAACCAGGTGGGGGAAATCCCAGGGGGGAAACCTGACGGGGAAAAGCATTGGGTTTTGGGAGGATACCATGGGGGTCTGACGGGGAAAAAGCCCCAGGGGGGATACCATGGGGGTCTAAAGGGGTTACGAACCAGGTGGGGGAAATCCATGGGGGGACTGGCGGGGGATACGAAACCGGGTTTTGGGGAACCTGGGGGTCTAAAGGGGGATAAAAAAATTAGGTGGAGGTTTACCATGGGGGGTCGGGGGGGGGGTTTCACATTAGGTGGAGGAAAACCAGGGGGGCCCGGGGGGAGGGTTAAACATTGGTGGGGATACCATGGGGGGCCGAGGGGGGGTTTAAAAATTAGGTGGAGGATACCATGGGGGTCTGCGGGGAAAAGCATTAGGGGGGGAGGATCCAGGGGGGGGTCTGAGGGGATACACTTTTGGTGGAGGAAAAACCAGGGGGGGGTTTTCTGAGGGGGGGATACGCACCAGGGGGAGGATCCCATGGGGGATGAACGGGGATACGCATTAGGGGGTGGTTTTACCAGGGGGGTCTGCGGGGATAGGGCCCCGGGGTTGGAGGTTTACCAGGGGGAAAGGCGGGGGTTTAAGCACCAGGTGGAGGATCCCATGGGGGAAACTGGCGGGGGATACGAACAGGTGGGGGATACCATGGGGGTCGGGAGGGGGTTTTTACCATTAGGTGGAGGATACCCAGGGGGGGTTCTGGGGGGGGGATACACATTTGGGGAGGATCCCATGGGAGTTTTTTAAAGGGGGTACACATTAGGTGGGGATACCATGGGGGGTTGAGGGGGAAATTAAAATTTTTTAAGGTGGAGGATACCTTTGGGGGGGGACTGGGGGGGGATACACATTAGGTGGAGGTTTGCATGGGGGACTGGGGGGGGTTTACGCACCGGTGGAGGAAAACCTTGGGGGGAGGGGATACGCATTTGGTGGAGGTCCCTTTTGGGGGGGGTTTTTGACGGGGATAGCTTTTGGTGGAGGATACCATGGGGGGGTTTTTGAGGGGATCCCTTTGGTGGGGGAAATCCCAGGGGGGGTTTGGGGGGGGATAGAACCCGGTGGGGATCCCATGGGGTTTAAACGGGGGATAGAAAGCAGGTGGAGGTTTCCAGGGGGGGGGGGTTGAGGGGGGATAGAAGCGGGGTGGGGGAAACCCAATGGGGGTTGTCGGGGGAAAACGCAGCAGGGGGAGGATCCCTGGGGGGTTCTAAAGGGGGTTAGCCCCGGTGGATTTTTCCAGGGGGGGACTGGGGGGGGTTTAGAACCAGGTGGAGGATACCAGGGGGGGACTGGGGGGGGGAAAGCCCAGGGGGAAAGGATACCTTGGGGGGGTTCTGGGGGGGGGATACTTTTTAAAATGGAGGAAACCATGGGGGTCTGAGGGGGGTTTAAAAGCAAGGTGGAGGATACCAGGGGGGTTGACGGGGATACGCACCGGGGGTGGAGGTTTCCCATGGGGGGTTTGACAGGGATACGCCCCAAGGGTTTGGAGGTTTCCAGGGGGGTCTGGGGGGTTAAAATTAGGTGGAGGAAAACTTGGGGGTTGGGGGGTAGGGCCCCAGGGGGAGGTTTCCAGGGGGGTCTAAAGGGGGACCCGCAGCAGGTGGAGGATACCATGGGGGTTTGGGAGGGGGTTTTTACGCAGGGGTGGGGGGGGAGGATACCAGGGGGTTTTGAGGGGGGGGATACGAGGGTGGGGTGGAGGATCCAGGGGGGTCTGACGGGGGGAAAAGCACAGGGTGGGGTTTCCCAGGGGGGGTCTGAGGGGGGATCCACCAGGTGGAGGTTCCCAAAGGGGGTCGCCCGGGGGGATACAAATTAGGTGGAGGATCCCAGGGGGGTTCTAAAGGGGAAATACGCCCAGGTGGAGGATACCAGGGGGGACGGGCCGGGGGAAAACCCCTTAGGTGGAGGATACCATGGGGTCCGCGGGGATACGCATTAGGGGGAAAGGATCCCATGGGGGACTGCGGGGTTTTAGGCTTTTGGTGGGGGGTTACCATGGGGGGTCTGGGGGGATACCTTAGGTGGAGGATCCCA
The DNA here is from genome assembly GCA_025379985.1 of Phyllomedusa bahiana. Taxonomy (NCBI): domain Eukaryota; kingdom Metazoa; phylum Chordata; class Amphibia; order Anura; family Hylidae; genus Phyllomedusa; species Phyllomedusa bahiana. Next base: position 27,554 of record JAODAL010004837.1, on the reverse strand, counting down.
TGGGGGTTTGGGGGGGGATACGCCCCGGTGGAGGATACCGGGGGGTTTTGAGGGGTTAGCACCGGGTGGGGGTTTCCCAGGGGGGGGGAATGACGGGGATACGCATTAGGTGGAGGTTCCAGGGGGGAAACTGAGGGGGTAGCCCCAGGTGGAGGATACCATGGGGGTCTGACGGGGGATACCAGCAGGTGGAGGATACCATGGGGGTCTGACGGGGATACGCACCAGGTGGAGGATACCATGGGGGACTGGCGGGGGATACGCACCAGGTGGAGGATACCATGGGGGTCTGACGGGGATAGCATTGGGGTGGAGTACCATGGGGGTTGACGGGGATACGCACCAGGTGGAGGATACCATGGGGGACTGACGGGGATACGCATTAGGTGGAGGATACCATGGGGGTCTGACGGGGGGGGATACGCAGCAGGTGGAGGATACCATGGGGGTCTGACGGGGATACGCATTAGGTGGAGGATACCATGGGGGACTGACGGGGATACGCCTTAGGTGGAGGATACCAGGGGGGAGTGACGGGATAGCATTAGGTGGAGGTTACCATGGGGGAGACGGGGTTTACACATGAGGTGGAGGATACCATAGGGGGACTGACGGGGATACACATTAGGTGGAGGATACCATGGGGGTCTGACGGGGATACGCACCAGGTGGAGGATACCATGGGGGTCTGACGGGGATACGCACCAGGTGGAGGATACCATGGGGGACTGACGGGGATACGCACCAGGTGGAGGATACCATGGGGGTCTGACGGGGGATACACACCAGGTGGAGGATACCATGGGGGTCTGACGGGGATACGCACCAGGTGGAGGATACCATGGGGGTCTGACGGGGTTACGCACCAGGTGGAGGATACCATGGGGGTCTGACGGGGGATACACATTAGGTGGAGGATACCATGGGGGTCTGACGGGGGATACACATTAGGTGGAGGATACCATGGGGGTCTGACGGGGAATACACATTAGGTGGAGGATACCATGGGGGTCTGACGGGGATGCGCACCAGGTGGAGGATAGAGAGAAGGATGCCCCACACAGAATGGCCAGTATATGTTATAATGATACCGCAGGATACGGCTGACGTTCTGCCCTTCCCCCAGTACTGATGATATACCCCTAATATAACCATTGTTTCTCAGGGATCTATCGCCCACCCCTATGGGCCCCCACTGAGGACCCCAGAGCCTTGTCTGCAGGCACGCTCCTCTCTGTCAATATCCTCCAGATGCCTCTCACTTGCATCGATTGTCCGGGGACGGGAGGCAGCGCTTACATTTGTCATTTAGAATATTATTGGGTGTTATCGCTTTCAGGCTCCAGTAACAGGGAGAGGTTGGCGTTTCGCGCAGCCCCGCTGTCTGCGCCGTGATAAATGACTCGATGGCCTTTGTTTCCGCTGCACTGAGCAATTGGCTGCTATTTGCTTTACCTTTTATCCAAGAATAACAGAACAGTGAGCTGGGGAAGTGAGGAGGATCGTTCTGTCATATGTTCTTCCCAGCGAGCTGGGTGGTCGTCTAGGAGCCGCTGGGGGATTGCAGGAACCGCCAGGAGGTTGGGAGGGAAGCTCTGAGGCCCCGGGCAGCATCATGTGGAGTAAATGCTCATGTGTGGTGACATGGCGCCGCCCTGGGGGCCGTCACCGTGCAGGACACCGGGGCAGGATTGGATAGGAGGTGGTAGAACCCATCCTCGCTAGGACGCATTACTGGCGAGCAGATGGCTCTGTTCACATTCGCAGTTTATTTTTCCATGACGCCAGTGTGATGGAGGACAGCTGCAACCTCGGCGAGACAGGCGAGCAGAAGAGGCTCCCCAGCAGACTGAGGCATGAGTGCAGTGTCAGAGAGACAGATGAGCAGCAGAGACTTCCCGGCATCCTGATACATGACTGCTTTGTCAGCGAGACAGATGAGCAGCAGAGACTCCCCAGCATCCTGATACATGACGGTAGTGTCAGTGAGACAGATGAGCAGCAGAGACTCCCCAGCAGACTGAGGCATGAGTGTAGTGTCAGAGAGACGGACGAGCAGCAGAGACTCCTCAGCACACTGAGGCATGACTGTAGTGTCAGCGAGACGGACGAGCAGCAGAGACTACCCAGCAGACTGAGGCATGACTGTAGTGTCAGCGAGACGGATAAGCAGCAGAGACTCCCCAGCAGACTGAGGCATGAGTGCAGTGTCAGCGAGACGGAGAAGCAGCAGAGACTCCCCAGCAGACTGAGGCATGAGTGCAGTGTCAGCGAGACGGATAAGCAGCAGAGACTCCCCAGCAGACTGAGGCATGAGTGCAGTGTCAGCGAGACGGATAAGCAGCAGAGACTCCCCAGCAGACTGAGGCATGAGTGCAGTGTCAGCGAGACGGACGAGCAGCAGTCTTGTCTCCATCTGCTGGGGCGTCTCTGCTGCCCGTCCATCTCTCTGACACTGCAGTCATGTCTCTGTCTGCTGGGGAGCCTCTGCTTGCTCTTGCCTGTGATTTATCTTTTCAGGGTCTTGAATCTGACGCGCAGGATTTACCTCAGTGCGGGTCGTTTGGTGCGGAGCAGACCCTCTTTCAAATGGTACTCCCTCCCACCACCCCCCCAAGAATGGGAGTAGCTTGCTGCTCAAATACCGCTCACTCGTTACCAACATACCCCAGAGCATAGCTGCCCAAGAGAAGAACCAGAGCTCAGCTGCAAATCATCATGGTCCTAGAGTGAATACAGAATATTACAGTCCAGGCATATCAGATCCGGGAGGTTAGGAGCGCCCCCTCTGGCCGCAGCGGATCCACGCCGTAGTGGTGATAAAGTGATGACCCCCCCGATGTCACGTCCGCCCTCCCAGGTGGATCGGTCTCGCCTGCGTCTTGTGGGTCTTCCTATGTTGAGCGTGTCCAGGAAGTGTTGTCATTGTCCCGGCCGCAGTGCACAGAGCTGTCGGAGAGGATTTCCAATGGTCTGTGAAGAAAGCATCATTATTGTAAGATGAAAAGTATCGCAGCTTTAGGAACAGCCCTCGTGTCTCCATTCCTTCAACCTCTGCTTGCTGTCTTGAATAGAAACCTGCTATGTTTAAGTGATTAGTTGTCCCTCCCACGGGGTCGTGGCGCTCAGTTACCGGTCACAGGTCTGAGGTCTGCCTGTTACGGATTTTGCCATACTTTAATTTTTGGATCTGATCTATTTGTGCAAAAAAATTGTGACTGCTGATTTACTCTGTCTTCTTAAGTGTCAAATGGGTGTGGTTTATGGCAGAGGGTGTGGCCTCTGAAGACAGACTTGACATCACATACCAGAAATTGGTGTAAATTACGTCTTGTATCTATAGCTGAATCGAATGCGTCAAATGTACTAAGGCGGCGTCCGAAGCACGAGGCTTAGGAAATTTACCCAAAATGGCTGAATTTTCTGATCCAAGGGTTGTCCAGCAGCGGGAAGCATGGCCGCCGCGTGGGACGCGGTCGGAGCGGGAAGCATGGCCGCCGTGTGGGGCGCGGTCGGAGCGGGAAGCATGGCCGCCGTGTGGGGCGCGGTCGGAGCGGGAAGCATGGCCGCCGTGTGGGGCGCGGTCGGAGCGGGAAGCATGGCCGCCGTGTGGGGCGCGGTCGGAGCGGGAAGCATGGCCGCCGTGGTGGGGCGCGGTCAGCCCGGTTGCGCCGGACGGGGCATCGCCGGGTTGTGTGCGCGGTTACTTTGGCACATCCAAGTCTTTCTGCTTCGACATTAATGTAGCCGCCTAATAGCGGCTGCATGGCGGAGAGGAAATCCGCTATGGGCCAGCGGGGGAAGCATGGCGCCGGTGGGGCGCGGTGGAGCGGAAGCAAGCCGCCGTGTGGGGCGCGGTCGGAGCGGGAAGCTGGCCCGGTGGGGGGCGCCGGAGCGGAAGCTGGCCGCCGTGTGGGGGCGTCGGAGCGGGAAGCATGGCCGCCGTGTGGGGCGCGGTCGGAGCGGAAGCATGGCCGCGTGTGGGGGGGGGTGAGGGGAAGCAGGGCCCGCCGTGTGGGGCGCGGTCGGAGCGGGAAGCATGGCCGCCGTGTGGGGCGCGGTCAGCCCGGACTCTGCGCGGACGGCGGTCATTGCTCGGTGTTTCGCGGTTACTTTGGTCACAATCCAATTAGTCATTTCTGCTTACATTAATGTAGCAGATTCTCTAATAAGTCGTCATGGCAACGAGAAGATGTAAATCCATCTATAGCACATGAGCATCGGGCCCCTCCAGGCGGCTTCTGCATAATGCACCCCAGCTCCAGGGCACACGGCTTCATATATTCATCTATATACCTGATCCTTATGCTGGGGTGGTATACGGTGTCAGACCGGGGTGCCTGGGGCCACAACAGAAGCTGATCCTCGGGGCCCACCAGTGCAGATGGTTCTTGGGGCCCACCAGTGGAGATGGTTCTTGGGGCCGCCACCAGTGGAGAATGTTCCTGGGGGCCACCACCAGTGGAGATGGTTCCTGGGGCCCACCACCAGTGGAGATGTTTCTTGGGCCTCCACCAGTGGAGATGGTTCCTTGGGGCCCACCACCAGTGGAGATGGTTCCTGGGGCCTCCACCAGTGGAGATGGTTCTTGGGGCCCCACCAGTGGAGTGGTTCTGGGGCCACACACCAGTGGAGATGGTTCTTGGGGCCTCCACCAGTGGAGATGGTTCCTGGGGCCCACCACCAGTGGAGATGGTTCCTGGGGCCCACCACCAGTGGAGATGGTTCCTGGGGCCCACCACCAGTGGAGATGGTTCCTGGGGCCCCCCACCAGTGGAGATGGTTCCTGGGGCCTCCACCAGTGGAGATGGTTCTTGGGGCCCACCACCAGTGGAGATGATTCTTGGGGCCACCAGTGGAGTGGTTTCTTGAGGGCCACCTGCAGCCACTGCACATTCCTCTTGCTTTCTTCCTCTCTATCTTTCTCCAGGGCCCCACCAAGGGTTTCTCCTGGGTCGATCTGAACTGGTTTTATGCCTTCTATATAAAGGGGAATGCTGGGCGTTGTAGTCCATGTTGGCTGCTGTCACCTTCTTGCTGCCTCTTTTTGGAGTTTAGAGCAGCCCGACACAGACGCCGACCAGGGTGCCATCTTCCCTGGCAACAACCTGGATGAGAATCCGAGCGCGCTGCCAGCCCCTCTCAGGTAACTGTGCACAGATTTGTCAGCTCCATTCCCTGAGCATCAGACAACAGCAACGCGCCTCAGTCAGAATACAGGGACCATGGTGCCGTTTACAGATCCCAAAGTCCAAGTCCAACACCTAACCGGCCCACAGGAGGGGTTTCAGGACCCTCTTGTCTCTATACAGGCAGAGTTGAAGGGGAAGGGTTTGCTACCATTGTATCAAGTTCAAAAACTCCTCAAAGTAAACATTCGGCAGCACGAATCCCTCTCCTGTCCTGAAGCTTTGTTACAGTGTTTCAGACAAGAGTCTGGATTGTCTACAGTGGATACAAATGTAGCAATAGCTCAGCTGTGGGATTTGGAAGGTCGGGATGGGGGTGGTAGGTGTTGTGCATAATGTTTCTATTCGCTGACAGGAGGCAGAGATCCGGAAAATGGTGAGAGAAAATAAAATTGTAAGAAGCTTATTTGACTTCATTGTACAGGGCTCGGGAAGGGTATGTATGAAGATGGCGCACGCGGTCACAGACTTCGTCATAGTCCACAGCACAGTATTGGTGCCACAAGATGCGATCGACACATGACTTTTTAGTTGGATCACCGCACATTGGGACCAACATTCGGATCACGGGGGCGATCGTTACCCACATGTAGGAGGTCCTTATACCGGATCCCGGCCATTTAAGGAGAAGGGATAAGAAAAAGGTCAAATTAGACAGAAATCAAAAAAGTGCAAAGATCAAAGGTCACAGGCGTCCAGACACCGGAAAGGGTTAACGGCCTAGTGGGGGTAAATAGCCTGGTGGGGTCTCTGGTCGTGGAAAGGGTGAATGGCCGGGCTTGGGTCTTCAGTTGTGGAAGGGGTTAACAGTCTTGCGCAGGTCTCCAGACAGGGAAGGGGTTAATGGTCGGTTCTCAAGCTGTAGAAGGAGTTAGTGGCCTGGTGCAGGTCTCCAGTCATAGAAGGGTTTAATAGTCAGGTCTCCCGGCATAGAAAGGGTTAACAGCCTGGAGCAGGTCTCTAGTCGTGGAAGGGGTTAATGGTCGGGTCTCCAGCTGTAGAAGGGGTTAATGGTCTGGCCCGGGTCTCCAGTTATAGAAGGGGTTCACGGCCTTGTGCAGGTCTCCAGTCCTGGAAGGGGTTAACGGTCGGATCTCTGGCCTTAGACGGGGTTCACGGCCTTGTGCAGGTCTCCAGTCCTAGAAGGGGTTAACGGTCGGGTCTCCAGTCATAGAAGGGGTTAACGGTCGGGTCTCCAGTCATAGAAGGGGTTAACGGTCGGATCTCTGGCCTTAGACGGGGTTCACTGCCGTGTGCAGGTCTCCAGTCATAGAAGGGGTTAGTGGCCTGGTGCAGGTCTCCAGTCCTAGAAGGGGTTAATGGTCGGGTCTCTGGCCTTAGAAGGGGTCCATGGCCTTGTGCAGGTCTCCAGTCATAGATAGGGTTAACGGTCGGGTCTCCTGTCATTGTAGGGGTTAACGGTCGGGTCTCATGTCATAGAAGGGGTTAACGGTCGGGTCTCCTGTCATAGAAGGGGTTAACGGTCGGGTCTCCAGTCCTAGAAGGGGTTAATGGTCGGGTCCGTCTAGAAGGGGTTAATGGTCGGGTCCTTCCTTAGAAGGGGTCCATGCCTTGTGCAAGGTCTCCCAGTCATAGAAGGGGTTAACGGTCGGGTCTCCTGTCATAGAAGGGGTTAACGGTCGGGTCTCCTGTCATAGAAGGGGTTAACGGTCGGGTCTCCAATCATAGAAGGGGTTAACGGTCGGGTCTCCGGCTAGAACACAAGGTGAAAACCTTCCAGCTCTCAATTTTTTTAATTAAGGTTCTGTATTGTAAGTTGTCAATGGCCATTATTGGGAAAATGGATGTCAATGCCAGCGCGGCGCCCGCACCTCCTCTATCTCTGTCAATGACTCAAAGACATGATTTATGGGGAGTTGCAGACTTTTGGGATCATCCATCAAGCAGTCGTTTCACAATGGGGCTGCAGGTTGTAAATCATACGGAAGGGTTGTCACTCAGCGCCGTTAACCCCTTCCCCGAGCCCTGACTCCCAGCGATCTCTGCAGCCGATACAGAAAATCTATAGCCAGGAACACGAGTCTGTGCCCCCTGCAAGGAAGGACGCGAGAGGGCGACGGCGCTGCCACCGTGACTGCGGAGACTGCTTCCTGGAGCCCGGCACTGGGGACAAGCTGGGGTTATGGAGGTGAGGACGTCATAGGCTCTATAGGCTACGTTCTGCCCTACATTCGGGGTCTCAGTTGGCGCAGGCCCCATATTGTTCAGGAACCTGAAGCGGCGGATAAATGAGGCTCCTCCGATCCCTCAAGATCATATTTATTCTTCATCTCTAAGCGGAAAACACAGAATCCATTAGCGGATCCTGCGCTCAGCGATGTGGGGGGTGCGAGCGCCGGGGGAGTCAATACAGAGCGGGCCGGCCTCTATGTACATGATATTGTAGGGTAGTGAGGGGTCAGGGGTGAAACACTAGACCGCCCCCAGCCACCATTGTACAGCGCCAAAACCTGCGCTCAGCATTGTGGGCACCACGGGAATGGAGGACTATATAGAGCAGATGGGCCTCTACCTATTTGATATAGTGGGGCCAACACTTTGCCCCCCGCCACCATAGACGGCGCCAACATGGCACCAAGGTGATTAGACACCTCCCACCCTCTCCAGTCAAGGTGGCACCAACTCTCCCAGCAAAGATAATTACTGTACAGTAAGAACCTGGGGTCAAGGCCAGAGATCTGTTCACACTGGTGCTCACTTCCCTTCTCCCACAGAGGGAGGTCTGATTTTAAAGAAAAACTCCAAAATTATTTTCTTCCCATCGTTCATTAGAAATTGCTCCCAGATACACATTAGGGCCAGTGACTTATCTTACCTGCAGCTGGATACAGGATTTGTGGCTGATGCAATAGCCATAAGAAATTGTTCATAGCTACATAGTAGTGCTAGTAGTAGTTCCTTACCTGCAGCTGGATACAGGATTTCAGTGTGATGCAACAACCATTAGAAATTGCCTTTAGGTGCACTGTAGGGCCAGTGACTTGTCTTACCTGCAGCTGGATACAGGATTTGTGGCTGATGCAATAGCCATAAGAAATTGTTCATAGCTACATAGTAGTGCTAGTAGTAGTTCCTTACCTGCAGCTGAATACAGGATTTCAGTGCGATGCCACAGCCATTACAAGTTGCTTTTGATACACTGTATTGCAGAAACTTTGCTTACCTGAATACAGGATTTCTGACTGATGCAACAGTCTCCGATACGTCATATGACCACTCCAGGTTTTTTTCCCCCTTTACGTCATTAGTCATTGGCTTTAGGTACATTGTAGTGCCAGTGACTTGTCTTACCTGCAGCTGCATACAGGATTTCTGGCTGATGCAACAGTCTGTTAGGTCACATGACCTCCACTCTGATTGGCTGATAGACACTGAGCTTTTGATGCTGACAGGAAGTCTGTCTCTTTATGTATTTGAATAAGTCTGACTTTGCACCTCCCATAGGAATAGAGAGATCCATTTCTGGGTCACACAACCTTCCTGTGAGTCTGCAGCGCTTAGTGCAGGTAACAGGATCCACTAGCAGCAGTGAGAAATCCTGTATTCAGCTGCAGGTCACATGACCCAGTGGTAGCAGTGAGAAATCCTGTATTCAGCTGCAGGTCACATGACCCAACGGCAGCAGTGAGAAATCCTGTATTCAGCTGCAGGTCAGGATCCAGGGGCAGCAGTGAGACATCCGGTATTCAGCTGCAGGTCACCTGACCCAGAGGCAGCAGTGAGAAATCCTGTATTCAGCTGCAGGTCACATGACCCAGCGGCAGCAGTGAGATCCTGTATTCAGCTGCAGGTCACATGACCCAGTGGCAGCAGTGAGAGATCCTGTATTCAGCTGCAGGTCACATGACCCAGAGGCAGCAGTGAGAATCCTGTATTCAGCTGCAGGTCACATGCCCAAAGTGGCAGCAGTGAGAAATCCTGTATTCAGCTGCAGGTCACATGACCATGAGCAGCATTTGAGAAATCCTGTATTCAGCTGCAGGTCACATGACCCAGTGGCTGCATTGAGAAATCCTGTATTCAGCTGCAGGTCACATGACCCATTGGTAGCAGTGAGAAATCCTGTATTCAGCTGCAGGTCACATGACCCATGGGGCAGCAGTGAGAAATCCTGTATTCAGCTGCAGGTCACATGACCCGGGGGCAGCAGTGAGGAATCCTGTATTCAGCTGCAGGTCACATGACCAAGTGGCAGCAGTGAGAAATCCTGTATTCAGCTGCAGGTCACATGAGCCATGAGCAGCAGTGAGAAATCCTGTATTCAGCTGCAGGTCACATGACCCAGTGGCAGCATGAGGAATCCTGTATTCAGCTGCAGGTCACATGACCCAGGGGCAGCAGTGAGAAATCCTGTATACAGCTGCAGGTCACATGACCCAGGGGCAGCAGTGAGAAATCCTGTATTCAGCTGCAGGTCACATGACCTAGGGACAACAGTGAGGAATCCTGTATTCAGCTGCAGGTAAACAAAGTTATTGGCATTACAATTGCTAATGGCTGTTGCATTGGCTAGAAATCCTTTATGCAGCTGTAGATAAGCAAATTTACTATCACTACAGTGTACCTTAAAAGAAAAAAAAATAGAGTGGTCCTTTAAGGGGTTGTACAGGAGTGTAAAAAAAAATAAAAAATTCTGCTTCCTTCCAAAACCTGCAGCATTACTGTCTACAGGTTGTGTCTGGTCCTGCAGCTCATCCCCGTTCAGGTGAATGTAGCTCATTTGCAGTACAAGGCACATCCTGTGATAAAGGGGGAGCAAGTTTGAAAGACAGCAGCCTTGTTTTTGATTCTGAACAGTCCCTTTAAGTGGTCGTACATGACTAGAAAAAAAAATGTCTGCTTCCTTCCAACATCTGCCTCACAGCCCCACAGGTTGTGCTTGGTATTGCAGCTTTGCTCCATTGAAGTGAATGAGCTGCAGTACCTCAGGCATCCTGTCGACAGGGGTGGCGCAGGTGTGCACTCATGTTTTAAGTTCATCATGAAACCCAACTTTCTGAGGAGGGGAGAAGCGTTAGTGGCCTATTACACCCCCCGTCCCCAAAGTCTGAACAGCAAAAGGATCTTTTACCGGCACAAACAATTTGTTCGATGTTGGGAGCAGTAAAGTGAATGTAAACACCACTTCTGCGCTTTCATTAGAGGCGGCAGCGGCGGCCGGGCCCCAGTGAATTGCGTGGAGGGCGCGGCGGTGATTTGGAGTAATGGCGGCTGTTTTTTTTGTCTCGCTCCCCGGAGAAGCCTATAATCTGCGCCGCTCTCGCCAAAAGCTCTTTTCAAGTCGTGATTCTGAAAGCTCCGGCGCCGCTGAAAGGATTCGCCGCTCGTTAGGTTTACGCTCACAACCTCTCTGCACTGAAACGATTGCGATACCGAAGCCGTCACGGGGATAAAATCTCAGGGACACTGTGATTAGAGAGTCCAAGTGTGAACCTGACAAGAGGGCGGGGTCATAGGACTGTCGCCATAGCGACCCATCTGCCATCTAGCCTGACCCCCTCCAGGCACCTGTACATAAAGCTTCATATAAAGCAGCTTTCTATGGACCCAGCTTCATTTCATCACCATTTTCCTTGCTGTCAGGGAATGGAAACCTCATTGTTTGTACCTGCCCACAACATTGTTACATTTGTATCCGGAGTAGACAATCCTCTGACCCCAGACTGATGCATTGTAGCACACGGTCGGGACAGGAAAGAGATCTGGACTGCGGATGAGCTCCCCTCAGTATTGAATTGTTTGGGTGCAATTGTAACAAACCCTCAGCTCTATGAAGTATTCGGTCAGGAGAGGTTTTCAGCCCTGGGATGTAAACATGAATTCTTGTTTGTTACTAACTGCAAACCGAGATCTGTGTACAGCAGAGAGACGACCGGGGATGGGACATCAGCGGTACTAGGATCAGCCGTGTCATAGGAACAGTAGGAGTAGTAGCCAGTCGTGTATATAGGATAGCCAGCCCTGTACGTAGGACAGCCAGCCGTGGACGTAGGATAGCCAGCCGTGTATATAGGACAGCCAGCCGTGGACGTAGGACAGCCAGCCGTGTGCGTAGGACAGCCAGCCGTGTGCGTAGGATAGCCAGCCGTGTGCGTAGGATAGCCAGCCGTGGACGTAGGATAGCCAGCCGTGTATATAGGATAGGCAGCCCTGGACATAGGATAGCCCCCCCTGAAAGGAAAAGGGCTTGTAAAAGGACAGCCACCCCTGACGTAGGCAGCCACCCGGGCGTAGGACACCACCCCTGGATAGGAACCCCCCAGGGGTAGGACAGACCGGGAAAGAACCAGGGGAAATAGGAAGCCAGCCGGTCGTGGACACCACCCTGGACTAGGAACCACCGTGTTTTGGACCCCCAGCCGGTTTTAAAAAAAGCCACCGGGGAGGGAACCCCCCTGAAAATTAGGAAGCCAGTTTTAAAAGGAACCCACCCTTGCGTAGACAGCCACCCTGGGTAGGACAGCCACCCTTCGTAGGAAGCCCCCGTGTGCGTGGGATCCCAGCCGGGAGTAGGAACCCAGGGTTTTAGGAAGGCACCCTAAAATGGGAAAAGGAGCTTTAAAGGATAGCACCCCGGCAAAGGATGCCACCCTGATATGGATACCAGGTTTATATGGATAGCACCCTGTAAAAAGGTTACCACCCCTGCTGGGAAGCCACCCTTTTAAAACAACCATCCGTGGGCGTGAAAAACCCCGTTGCTAGGAAGCCCCCCGTGTAAAACAGAAAACCCAGATGCGGGGAAAACAGCCTTGCGAGGAAGGCTTTGGGTTTACCGCATGTCTGTTACGTCAAACCCTTTTTTTGGGAGAGTACCCCTAAAAAAACACATTTTATTTAAACCCCCCCAAACAAGGGGGCAGGTGTAAAGGTAGCCACCGTGGTAGAGCAGGGGGGAGAAGGTAGCCACCGTGTGAGAAGCAGGGGGGGTAGGATACCCCCCCCTTGTTAGAGCAGCGGGTAGGATCCCACCTTTGTAGAAGCAGGGGGGGTTTAGGATAGCCCCCTGGGTTAGACACGGGCGGGGTAGGAACCCCGTGGTAGAAGCGGGGGCCCGGGGAGGATAGCCACCGTGTTAGAACCCACAAAGGGAAAGGGGGGCCCCCCCCCTGGGAAGATGAGGGGATGGGAAGCCCCTGTGGAAAGGGGACACGGCGAGGAAGCCCCTGGGTTGAAGCACGGGGAGGAAGCCACCTTTTGGTAGGAAGCGGAGTGGATAGCCACCTGTGGTAGAACAGGGGGGGGGGGCCCGGAAAGGGGAAGCCACCGTTGTAGAAGCAGGGGGTTAGGAAGCCCCCTTGGAGAAGGAGGAGCCCGGACGAGATACCACCTGTGGTAGAAGCAGCACGTGGGAAGCCCCCCTGGGTAGAAGCACGGACGAGGAACCACCTGTGGTAGAAGGGGGAGGGGGACGTGGGAACCCACCGGGGTGGACGAGGGGACGTAGGAAAAGCCACCGGGGTTGGGAGCACGGGGGCGTGGGAAGCCCCCCTTGTTAGGAACCAAGCCTTTAGGATAGCCACCGTGTTTAGGAAAGGGGCGGAGTAGGAAAGCCCCTGTGGTGGGACAAGGGGGAGTAGGAAGCCCCCGTGTGGAGCAGGGGGGCGTAGGAACCACCTGGGTAGGCACGGGCGGCGTAGGAAGCCCCGGGTAGGACACGGGGGAGGATACCCACCTTGGGGTTGGGAAAGGAGAGGGGGGACTGGGAACCCAGTTTTAAAGGGGGAACCCCGGGATAGGAAAGCCACCTTGTTAGGAGCAAGGGGGCGTGGGATAGCCACCTGTTGTAGAAGCAGCGGAAAGGATACCCCGTGTTAGAAGCAGCGGCCGCGGACTAGGTAGCCCCGTGTGTAAAGCGAGGAGGCGGGAAAGGTTTCCCACCGTGTTAAAAGGGTCGCCCGGAAAGGGGAAGCCCCCCTGTTTAAAGGAGGAGGCCGCGTAAGAGGAACCCACCGTGTGTGGGAAAAAAAAACACGGGGACGAGATACCACCGTGTTTTAAAGCGAGGGCCGCGGAAAGGGGAACCCACCTGTGTGTAAAGCAGGGGGCCCCGGGGAAGAAAAATTGTGTAAAAACGAGGGGGCCCCGCGGAAAAGGGGATAGCCACCTGTGTGTAGAAGGAGGGGGCCCCGGGGACGGGGATGCACCTGTGTGTAGAAGCGAGGGCCCGAGAGGGATACCCACCTTTGTAAAGCGAGGGCCGGACGTGGGTGCCCCCTGTGTGGAAGAGGACCCCGGGAAGGGGAAGCCACCTTGTTAAAAGCGGCGGCCGCGGATAGGTACCCCTGTGGTAAAAGGAGGGGCCGCGGACGGGGAAGCCACCTTGTGAAAGCGAGGAGGCCGCGGACATAGGATAGCCACCTGTGTGTAGAAGCGAGGCGGGCGTAGGATAGCCACCTGTGTGTAGGAGCGAGGCGGACGTAGGATAGCCCGTGTGGGGAAGGCGAGGGAAGGTTTTTCGGGGGAACGGGGATAGCCACCTGTGTGTAAAAGCGGGGCCGCAAAAGGGGAAGCCACCTGTGTGAAAAAGCGGGGACCCCGGGGGAAAGGGGATAGCCCTGTGGTAGAAGCGAGGGGGCCCCGCGGACAAGGATACCCATTGGGGGTGTAGAAGCGGGAGGCGGGGACGGGGGATACCCACCGTTGTAGAGCGAGGCGGCTAGGATCCACCTGTGTGAGAAGCGAGGGGGGAAGAGGATAGCCCCCTGTTGTAGAGGAGGCCCGCGACAGGAACCCCCTGTGTGTAAAAGGAGGGGCCGGACGAGGATAGCCCCCTGTGTGTAGAGCGAGGGCCCGCGGAAAGGGGAAAACCCCCTGTGGTAGAAGGAGGGCGGAGGGTAGCCCCCTTGTGAAGGAGGGGAAAGGGATAGCCACCAGGTGTAAGCGAGGCCGGACGGGGATACCCACCTGTTGAAAAGCGGGGGGCGGGACAGAGGATAGCCACCTGTGTGTAGAAGCGAGGAGGCCGCGGACAGAGGATAGCCACCTGTGTGTAGAAGCGAGGAGGCCGGGCAAGTTAGCCACCTGTGTGAAAAACGGGGGGCGGGAAGAGGAAGCCCCCTGTGTGAGAAGGGGGAGGCACGAGGATAGCCACCTGTGTGTAGAAGCGAGGGGCGGGCAAGGAAAGCCCCCTGTGGTAGAAGCGAGAGGGCGGACAGAGGATAGCCAGCTGTGTGTAGAAGCGAGGAGGCCGCGGACAGAGGATAGCCACCTGGGTAGAACGGGGGCGCGGAAAAGGGGATAGCCACCTGTGTGTAGAAGCGGGGGGCGGACAAGGATACCCCCTTGTGTAAAGGAGGGGAAGGAAACCCCCTGTGTTTTAAAGCGAGGGCGGAAGAGGATGCCATTGTGTAAAGGGGCGGACGGGTAGCCCCTGTGTTAAAGGAGGAGGCCGGCTGGGAAGCCCCCTGTGTGTAAAACGGGAGGGGGACAGAGGATACCACTTTGTGTGAAGCGGGGGCGGACTAGGATGCCCCCTTGGGGTAGAGGAGGGGGCCCGGACGAGGATCCCCCACTTGTTGGGAGGGGGCGGACAGAGGATAGCCCCCTGTGTGAAAGCGAGGGGCCGCGGACAGAGGAAGCCCCCTGTTTAGAAGCGGGGGGGCCCGGACGGATACCCACCTGTGTGTAAAGGGGGGGGCCCGGGACAGAGTAACCCCCTTGTGAGAACGGGCGGGGAGAGGATACCCACCGTGTGTGGGAGGAGGCGGATAGAAGCCCCTGTGGTAGAGCGGGGAGCCCGGGACGGGATACCCATGTGTTAAAAAAGAGGAGGGCGGCAAAAAACCTTTTAAAGCGAGGAGGCCCGGGGGACCCATGTGTGTAAAGCGAGGGGGCCCCAAATTTGCCCCCTTGGAGAAGCCCCCCCGGGACGAGGATGCCGTGTTTGGTGGGGGCCGCGGACAAAATTTGCATGTTTCAAGAGAGCTTGCCCATCGTAGCCCCACAGACCTCGCCGAGGACCCCGGTTTTGGGAGGTCAGGTTACCGCCAATGGTGTCCCCCCGCTTTCGCAGCGCTGCGATGTTTGGGGAGGCGAGATCGTAGGGAAAACCCCGGCTCCGTGTAGTGAATTAAACATTTACAACACGCCCTCCTGAGATTTTTTAGGAGCCGGATTTCCCAAACACCCCAGAAGGTTTTTCAAAGCCCGCATTATGCTATTTATGATGGAAATTTAGACGGCAAATACGGAGCTGTCAGCAGGTTATAAAAATCCTGAAACATTAATAACCCGGGGGGAAAACACCCCTATCAAAGTAAACCAACTTTTGCAGGGATTTACGTTTTTGCCAGGGACGAGACGACTACGGGGGGCCCGAGAACGCATCGAAAACTACCTAAGGGGAAGAAACCCACACTGGGGGGGAGGGGAATGTGGGAAATTGTTTCTCCCTTTTTCCCCCAGGAGTTCCCCCTACAGGGAGCGTGTGTTTTCCTTTTTTTTATGGGGTTCCCCGTCAGGGGGGCGTGTGTTCCCATTTGTTCTATGGAGTTCCCCGTACAGGGGAGCCTGTGTTCTCCCTTTTCTATGGGGGAGTTTTCCCGTATAGGGGAGCGCTGTGTTCTCCTTCTTTCTATTTATTCCCCGTAAGGGACCTTGTTTCCTTTCCCTATGGGGTTCCCAGTAAGGGGGGCCTGTGTTCTCCATTTTTTAGGGAGTTTCCCCAAGGGGGGGGGCTGTGTTCTCCCTTCTTTCTATGGGAGTTTCCCCAACAGGGGAGCGCGGGTTTCTCCCTTCTTCCTGGATTTTCCCGACAGGGGCCGGTTCTCCATTTTTCTTGGGGTTCCCATAAAGGGGGGCCTGGTTTTATTTTTCTTTGGGAGTTCCCAGTACAGGGGCGCTTGTTCTCCATTTTGTCTATGGATTCCCCGTACAGGGGAGCCTTGGGTTTTTCCCTTCTGTCATGGGGTTCCCCGTACAGGGGGGGCCCGTGTTCTCCATTCTTTTCTATGGGGGTTCCCCTAAGGGGGGCCTTTTTTTATTCTGTTCTTGGGAGTTCCCCGTACAGGGGAGCCCGTGTTCTCAAAAAAAATTTTTTTTTTTCTTTGTCCAAAGGGATTTCCCGTACAGGGGGGGCGTTGTTCTCCTTTTTCCCCAGGGGTTCCCCGTACGGGGGGGTTGTTTTCCCATTCGTTCTAGGGGGGTTCCCGTACAGGGGCTGGTTTCCATTTGTTTAGGGGGTTCCCATTTCAGGGGATTGTTCCCTTCTGTTTTTAGGAATTCCATAAGGGGGGCGCTGTTTCCCATTCTGTTTTATGGGAATTCCCCCCCAAGGGGGGCGCTGTGTTTTCCATTGTTTATGGGGTTCCAGTACAGGGGGGGCTTTGTTTCCCTTTTTCTATGGGGGTTCCCAGTACGGGGGAGCCTGTGTTTTCCCTTTGTTATGGGGGTTCCCAGTAAAGGGGACCTGGTCTTTTCTTTTTTAGGGGGGTTCCCCGTACAGGGGACGTGTTCTCCTTCGTTCTAAGGAGTTCCCCTACAGGGAGCGCTGTTTCTCATTCGTTTATGGAGTTCCCCGTACAGGGGACCTGTTTCTCCATTCTCTATGGAGTTCCCCACAGGAAAACCTGTTTCTCCCTTCTGTTTATGGGAGTTCCCGTAAGGGGGCCCGTGTTCTTTTGTTCTAAGTTTTCCCCCAAAAGGAAAACCTTTGGGTTTTCCATTTTTTCTTGGGTTCCCCTAAGGGGGCCTGTGTTCTTATTCTGTTCTATGGAGTTCCCCGTACAAGGGGGGCGCTGTTTTCCATTTTCCCTATGGGGGGTTCCCCGTAAAGGAAGGGCTTGTTCTCCCTTCTTCCTTTGGGGGTTTCCTTAAGGGGGGTCTGTTTTCCATTTGTTTTTAAGGAGTCCCCAAAAAGGGGGGCGTGTTCCCATTTTCCTTAAAAAACCAGTAAAGGGGGGGGCCTGGTTTCCATTCTCCTTATGGGAGTTCCAGTACAGGGAGGCGGTTTTCCATTTCCCTCTATGGGGGTTCCAGAAGGGAGGGCGTGTTCCCTTTTTTAGGGGTTCTGTAGGGGGGGCGGTTTTTCCCTTCTGTTCAAAGGGGTTCCCCTACAGGGGGGCTGTTTCCATTTTTCTAGGATTTCCCCGTACAGGGGATTTTGTTCTATTTTTTCTAGGGGTTCCCCCTTACAGGGGGGGTGTTGCTGTTCTGAATTCCCACAGAACAGATTGTAGTGTCAGGTACAGGTGTGACCAGATCTCCATTCTGAGCCAATACTTTTAGAGTCCGAGGGGTGTAACCTGCACCTATCAGACTTTTATGGCTTTTCCTATGGATACACCATCAAAATGCGAGATGTGAACACCCCTCATGTCAGACCTTGTGCTCGTCTCCCAAGAGGCATCTTGATGGCGACTCTGGGACATGGCGCTGGATCGGGGCCTCCCTAGTTCGGTATCACCCTCAGGGGTGTAGCTATTGGGGTGCAGAGGTAGCAGTCACTATCGGGGGTGCAGAGGTAGCAGTCACTATCGGGGGGTGCAGAGGTAGCAGTCACTACTGGGGCCCAGAAGCCGTCCTGCCACATAAGAAGACCCCAGTATTGTAAATGGCGCGTGGTAACAGAGGGCCCCTCATTTTGCTTTTTTCACCAGGACCCCAGAGCTTGCAGTTCTGCCTCTGCTCGCCGCCATCGGCCGCCGTTCCCCTCCGGTTTATCCTGCAGAGGGATGGCGGCTCTGTCCTCGCTCAGGGGCCGCCGCGTCGCGGGGTGTAATGAGCGTGGAGCGCCGGCGGCGCCGTCATCATGACTTTGTCACGGAATCTTTGTTCTCCATCGCTCCGTCCCCCGTGTTCCGGGCACAGATAGGAAAGGTCGGATCATCTCCAAGGAAGACGCGGCCACGTGCACATTGTAATTGCAGACTCCCTCCTGACAGTCGATAATTCAGTCCACGCCGCACGTTGGGGCCGCGCGGCCATTTTTTACGCGGTGGCAGAAAATAACGATTCATTCCTGGGAGGAAGCAAGACTTTTTCTAGCGGCTGATTCTGCTACATGATCGCAGAACAAAAGACTGATGAGGGAGCGGCGCTCATTAATCACTAGTGTCATTTGTCACCGCTGCTCGCAGATGACAGAGCTGCACACCTGCCCGCGCGCCCTCCACAGAGGATGCATCTCCTGCAAGAGCCCCATGAGTGCCGCTGCAGCAGGTGACCCCACGAGCGCCGCTATAGCAGGTGACCCCACGAGCGCCGCAATAGCAGGTGACCCCACGAGCGGCGCTACAGCAGGTGACCCCTCCGCCCCCGCAGCAGGTGACCCCACGAGGGGCGCTACAGCAGGTGACCCCACGAGGGGCGCTACAGCAGGTGACCCCACGAGCGCCGCTACAGCAGGTGACCCCACGAGGGGCGCTACAGCAGGTGACCCCAACAGCGGCGCTACAGCAGGTGACCCACGAGCGGCGCTTAGCAGGTGGACCCACGAGCAGCTGAGCAGGTACCTCGCCGAGCAGGTGACCCCTACAGCAGGTGACCCCACGAGCGGCGCTATAGCAGGTGACCCCACGAGCAGCTGCAGCAGGTGATCGCCCGCAGCGTGACCTACAGCAGTGACCACGAGCGGCCTCAGAGGTGACCCCCGAGCGCGCCCTGCAGCAGGTGACCCCTACAGCAGGTGACCCCACAAGCGGCGCTACAGCAGGTGACCCCACGCCCCGCAGCAGGTGACCCCACGGCACGTACAGCGATACCCCGAGCGAGCCCTGCAGCAGGTGACCCCTACAGCAGGTGACCCCACGAGCGGCGCTACAGCAGGTGACCCCACGAGGGGCGCTCCAGCAGGGGACCCCACGAGCCCGCTACAGCAGGTGACCCACGAGCGCCGCTACAGCAGGTGACCCCACGAGCCCCGCTACAGCAGGTGACCCCCCGAGCCGCCCTGCAGCAGGTGACCCCACGAGGGGCCCTGCAGCAGGTGACCCCTACAGCAGGTGACCCCACGAGCGGCGCTACAGCAGGTGACCCCACGAGCGCCGCTACAGCAGGTGACCCCACGAGCGCCGCTACAGCAGGTGACCCCACGAGCGCCCCTGCAGCAGGTGACCCCACGCGCGCCGCTACAGCAGGTGACCACGAGCGCCTGCAGCAGGTGACCCCACGAGCAGCCCTGCAGCAGGTGACCCCTACAGCAGGTGACCCCACGAGCGGCGCTACAGCAGGTGACCCCACGAGCGCCCGCTACGCAGGTGACTCACGAGGGGCCCCTACAGCAGGTGACCCCACGAGCGGCGCTACAGCAGGTGACCCCACGAGCAGCCCTGCAGCAGGTGACCCCACGAGCGCCCTGCAGCAGGTGACCCTTCCACCCCCGCAGCAGGTGACCCCTACAGCAGGTGACCCCACGAGCGGCGCTACAGCAGGTGACCCCACGAGCGCCGCTACAGCAGGTACCCCACAGCGCCGCTGACAGCAGGTGACCCACGAGCGGCGCTACAGCAGGTGACCCCACGAGCGCCGCTACAGCAGGTGACCCCACGAGCAGCCCTGCAGCAGGTGACCCCACGAGCGGCCCTGCAGCAGGTGACCCCACGAGCGCACATACATAGAGCTGTCTCCTGAAATACTTTGTGCTGCTAGAGAACCCTGATCTTCTAAATCACAGACGCTGTGAAAAGATCATCCTAACCCATCCTTAAATACTCTGTACTGTGGGGCAACGCTCTTCCTCCTATTGAAAATGTCTACTGGTTTTTCTTGCCCTTCCTGAAACACACTGTGCTGCTGTGAACATTGCCTTTTATTTGATTGGTTACTAAGCAGAACCACTAGAAGATTTAGCAATGATTCCTTCTCAGGACACCCTAAACCTCCGTCCCGGGTCACAGTGCGGATATTCCCGCTGCCCGCCGCCGAGATCCGTGACTGTGTCCGCGGCGTCGCTTCCATCCATCCTCCCGGACAGCTCGTTAATCACAGCCGCCAGCGCTCGGCCGGCCCCACTGTTTTTATAGGTCAATTAAAACATATTACCTTTCATGGTCGGGATTTAGAGGTAATAAAAAATGTGAAATGGCTCTGCCCTGCGCCCGCTCGTCCAGGCCTGATGGATCCGTCACCATCTGACAGAAATGTGCGAGGAAGATGGCGAGCGCTCAGGATCTGCAGCGAGAAGCCTTCCACAGCCCCAGAATGCAGCGGTGCCAGCGGGGGGTCCGGCGCCCCAATCATCAGGACCGAGCATTGAGAGGGGTCCCCGGCCCCCATCTTCAGTCCACCTATGTAGGAGAGGGGAACACAGTGCAGGGGGTCCTGCCTAAATACATCACACAAGGCCATGCACCTCGCCACCACATGAGGCCGCGCCGCCTATCACCCCAAAACCCACCCATATCGTTACACCAGCTACAGGACTAATTCTTTGCCCAAATACCTGACCTCACACCAGCCAATGCCTCAAGCTAAACAAAAAAAAAAAAAAAAAAAAAAAAAAAAAAAAAAAAAAAAAAAAAAAAAAGTAACCCACTAACCACCTCCAAGCTCACCCAAATCATTACACCGCTGACATCATGTAGGCAGCCTGCGGGGCTGTGTTCTCCATTCTGTTCTATGGGAGTTACCAGTACAGGGGAGCGCTGTGTTCTCTCCATTCTGTTCTTTGGGAGTTCCCAGTACAGGGGAGCGCTGTGTTCTCTCCATTCTGTTCTAGGGGAGTTCCCAGTACAGGGGAGCGCTGTGTTCTCCATTCTTTCTATGGGAGTTCCCAGTACAGGGGAGCACTGTGTTCTCCATTCTCCTCTATGGGAGTTCCCAGTACAGGGAGCGCTGGTGTTCTTCCATTCTGTTCTATGGAGTTTCTGGGTACAGGGGAGCGCTGTGTTCTCCATTCTGTTCTATGGGAGTTTCTGGTACAGGGGAGCGCTGTGTTCTCCATTCTGTTCTATGGGAGTTCCCGATACAGCAGATGTAATATAAATGTGGCAGGTGCATTAGATGGATACTGGAGTCTTAGTCTTGAAGAAATGTGATGTAACCGGTGGTGAAGGCCTGAACTGACTTTTTATGTTATTTTTTCTGCAGGTTATTTGCAAGATGGAGACGAGGAGTTTAAGGATGACAGCATCAAAGATGACGAGGAGGAAGATGATGACAGCAACTCCCCTGCTCCGCTGCAGGACAGCTACTCGCCCACAGATGAGGAGCAAGAGGTAGTCGGGGGCCTCAAGCGGAGCCTCAGTTTCCAGAACTCCCCAGGTAGCCTCCTATGCAATCAAGACGGGGAAAGCGAGTCCCTGATGAGCGACGCCAGCGATCAAGTGACCGATGTAAAAAGCGTATCTTCAAAAGATGCTCAGGACCAAAAAACAGAGCTGCCGCCCCGGGCCCCGCCGGAGGCGCACAACAACTGTATGGATAAGATGAAGATGGCTTACGCCAACATCCTGTCCGACTCTTACTGGACAAATTTAGGACTAAATCTTAAGGCTCCACCTGCGGAGCGGAAGCCTTGCGACAGTCGGAACGGAACCGGTAAGGGCGAATTCGATTGGCACCAAGACGCCCTCTCCAAAAGTTTACAGCAAAACCTACCCTCAAAATCGATTTCCAAGCCAAACCTCTTCAGCTCTGTTCAGCTGTACCGTCAGAACACCAAAATGTACGGCACCGTGTTCACGGGGGCCAGCAAGTTCCGCTGTAAGGACTGCAGCGCGGCCTACGACACCCTAGTGGAGCTGACTGTGCACATGAACGAGACGGGCCACTATCAAGATGACAACCGCAAAAAGGACAAGCTCAGACCCACGAGCTATTCAAAGCCCAGGAAAAGGGCTTTCCAGGATATGGACAAAGAGGATGCTCAAAAGGTTCTGAAATGTATGTTTTGTGGCGACTCCTTCGATTCCCTCCAAGATTTGAGCGTCCACATGATTAAAACAAAACATTACCAAAAAGTGCCTTTGAAGGAGCCCATCCCAAGCCTCTCGTCCAAAATGATCTCCTCTTCAAAAAAAACGAGTGTTCGAGGTGACTCGACCGTGCTCGCCAGATTCCACCACCGGTTCCTTCGTGGATCACTGTTCCACCCAGAAGAACGCCAACTTGCAGTTGTCCTCCAACAACCGCTATGGCTACCAAAATGGAGCCAGCTACACCTGGCAGTTTGAGGCCTGCAAGTCCCAGATCTTAAAGTGCATGGAGTGTGGGAGCTCCCATGACACCTTGCAGCAGCTCACCACGCACATGATGGTCACTGGACATTTCTTGAAAGTTACCAACTCGGCCTCAAAGAAAGGGAAGCAGTTGGTCTTGGACCCTCTCGCCGTAGAGAAGATGCAGTCACTGTCGGACTCTCCTTCGAGCGACAGCCAGTCCAAGCCGTCCGCCACTTCCCCCTCTGGAGGGTCGACCTCGGAGATCCTGAGCGGTAAAGAATGTAAAATGGATACGACAGAAGACGGCAACAAGGACGAAAAAGTGGACGCCAATGACGAACACGAAGATGTTCTTGAAAAGCCCTTGGAGCCAACGTTCAAGTACCAGTATCTAAGGGAAGAGGACTTGGAAGATGGCTCAAAAGAAGGTGGAGATATCCTGAAGTCTCTAGAGAACACTGTAACCTCAGCTATCAACAAAGCCCAAAATGGCACACCCAGCTGGAGCGCCTACCCCAGCATCCACGCCGCCTATCAACTTTCGGAGGTCATGAAACCTTCAGTGTCCCTCAGTTCTCAAGTCATGCAGATGAGACCAACCTTCTCCAATAAATTTAGGCCGATCGCGCCCAAGGGCAAATCCACAGCCCTTTCTTCAAACAGCCCCCCAGAACCCCAGTCCACGCAAGTGAAGGAGGAGTCTGAGGACACAGAATCTGAAAGAGAGTCATCGAAAGAGTCCTTGAAGTCGGAAAGATCTCAAGAGGATCCTAGTGAGGATTCGCCAAAAGTGGAGGAAAAAGAACCGGGCTCTCCGAAACAGGAAGAGAATACGAAAAGCTGCGAAAAGGAGAAACCCAAATTTCTGGAACCCAGCGAGTCGCCTCTAGGACGGGAAGAATGTTCATCGCTCCGGAGCTCAGCAAATCACTCCCCCGATATCCCCTGTGTGAACCCTCTCAGCGCCCTACAGTCCGTGCTCAATAACCACTTGGGGAAAGCCTCTGAGTCCATAAGACCGGCGTCCAATTCCAGTTCCACCAGCTTAATCTCCATGTTCCAGAAATCTCCATCCAGCCGGGCAGAAAAACCATCCGTCTGCCGGACGCCGCCGCAACCTGCCGCCAACGCCGCCGCCCATTATTTATTCGAAACCAACGATCAACCAATAGATCTGACCAAATCCAAAAACAAGAAAGTGGAGTCCTCCAAAGCTCAGTCGTGCACGTCTCCACCTCAGAAGCACGCTCTGTCTGACATCGCCGACATGGTCAAAGTCCTCCCCAAAGCCACCACCCCAAAGCACGTGGCTTCTTCGAGGATGGCCTCCATGAAACTAGAGATGGACTCCAGGCGCTTCGAGGACGTCTCCACGGAGGTTTCGTCCTTGCATAAAAGGAAGGGAAGACAATCCAACTGGAATCCTCAGCATCTTCTGATTCTACAAGCCCAGTTTGCCTCGAGCCTCTTCCAGACGTCGGAGGGGAAGTACTTGTTATCGGACCTTGGGCCCCAGGAACGCATGCAGATCTCCAAGTTCACTGGACTTTCCATGACCACCATCAGCCACTGGTTGGCCAATGTAAAATACCAGCTCCGCAAGACCGGGGGGACTAAATTTCTGAAAAACATGGACAAGGGGCACCCAGTGTTTTATTGCAGTGACTGCGCCTCTCAGTTTCGAACCCCTTTGAGCTACATCAGCCACCTGGAGACCCACCTGGGGTTTCAGATGAAAGATATGAACAGGTTGGCGGTGGAACAGCAGACCAAGGTAGATAAGGATATCTACAGGGTAGCCGTCCAGAGGTCGCCCCAGCAGGTGGCCGCAGACGAAGACACAGACTCTAAGTTTAAGTGTAAATTTTTTTTTCTGACATTTGACATTAAGCACGAGGTGAAGCTGCACCTCAGCAAAACCCACAGCAAGTCCCCCGAACACCACTCACAGTTTGTTGCCGAAGTGGACGAGGAATAGTTTGTAAAGTTTTTTTTGTTCCCCCCGCACCCTAAGACTGTACAGTTTCTGGCCCCCACAGAACGTTTCATAGAAGTAGTGACCCAATGGAGATGTAAGGATCTGTCGCTGTATATACTGGGCTGCTCCATCCCATTCCTGGGGGGTCATCTCCCATCACATTTCCCAGAAAGCTGCTGCTATATCGTCCTCTGTGGGACCGCGTCATCCCTAATCGAGCTGCCACCAGATGCACCGGCCATAGATGACCAAAATGCTACAGGAGAACGGATTATAATCTGTAGAGCTCAGAGTAGATTTAGGTGGGGAATGTCACTGATGGTCACCGGATACCACGAGGACATCCTCACGGGGTTGTTTGGTCTCCATTCTCTTATCAGAGGTGATCACCTTGGTCCGGACGTGGCCACGGGCACTTTAGATGCTTCTCCGAGGTTGGAAGATGAGGAAATATCTATTTATTATGGAAGTTCTGGGTATTTTAAGGGTGGGAGGGAGAGTTAGAGGTTTATGCTACGACTTTACAGCTTTCCCTTAAAATTAGGTCCTTGACTTCTGACCCCGGGGCCACAACACTAGGGGGTGCATAGTTTATTTACAACCATTGCCCAACCATAGACAAAGAGGAATGAAAGCACTGGACCCAGCCCGGACGGCAGCCATGCTCCCTGAAGAGCCTCTGATTACCATTTCATTCATAGAACCAGAAGTAGACTGAGGGTCACCCTCTAAATACAATACATATCTCATACGGATCTTGAATTTACATGCTCTGTTATGCTTCAGAGCTGTACTCACTATTCTGCTAGTGGAATCACAGCGTGCATACATTATCTTGTACTGATCCCAAGTTACAGCCTCTGTTATGCTCCAGAGCTGCGCTCACTATGCTTCTGGTGCAGTCACTGTACATACATTACTTATCCTGTACTGATCCTGAGTTACATCCTCTGTTATGCTCCAGAGCTGCACTCACTATTCTGCTGGTGCAGTCACTGTACATACATTACTTATCCTGTACTGATCCTGAGTTATATCCTGTATTATCCTCCAGAGCTGCACTCACTATTCTGCTGGTGCAGTCACTGTACATACATTACTTAGCCTGTACTGATCCTGAGTTATATCCTGTATAATGCACCAGAGCTGCGCTCACTATTCTGCTGGTGCAGTCACTGTACATACATTACTTATCCTGTACTGATCCCGAGTTACATCCTGTATTATGCACCAGAGCTGCACTCACTATAATGTAGCATCAGAGTTGAAATCTCCCAGCAGTCTCTGCGTGTTCAGTGTGTGCAGAGCTGTACAGGGGTTGTCTGTTCACAAGCCATAACTAGCAGAACAGTGAGTGCAGCTCTGGAGTTGGCGATTCTCATGGCCATTTGGAGAGGGCCACTATCTAGCCCACCCTGCATGTTGTGAGTGGTCCCTCCATCCAGGATAATGCTCTCCCCATGTCGGTCAGTGGTGGCTATTACAGGCAGTTCTGGTCATTGACTTGTTCTTCTTGGGCTGCCCGCCGCTCTGGAGAGTCATGGTGTTGCCTACAGGATGTGAGGGGCACTACAGAGCCTGGAGTCAGAGACCCCCCCAACTATGGGCACCTTCAGCCTGTTGTTACCCTGGCCGGTGTCACATGGATGGCTGCACCATGCACTTTACATTGTATTTCCATTCTAAAGCAACAGGGCCCCGGCTTCCTACAGTGTAAGGGCCCCAACCATCGACGCGGATACAATCGATTTATTTACTATTCCAAATTTTCAGTTTTTAGAAGTGTGTGAAGTACATTGCGATCCAGATGTAGATGGAACACGGCCCAGTCACATCAGACCTACAGCAGGTTCAAATCTATGCAGCTTACAACCATCACCGACCAGTAGAAGTTAATAGGCGGTGAGACAGTCGCCAAAATTTCCCCAATCACCATTGCTAAAGTGCGATTATCCGGGGATAAGTCGCACAGTTAATACATTATATGCAACCAGGGTCGTCTTAACCGTAATACGGGCCCCCGGGAACGGCAGTGTAGTGGATCTTGCCCAAATACATGACATCAGGCCATTCCTCTAGCTAAGCCCAAATATATCAGCACATTAGGCCATGCCTCTGACCACCACCAAGCCCACCCATATCATCACGTCACCTACATTGGCTTAGGCCTGCGGCCTACAAGACGAATTGCCCTATGCCCTTCCCGAATGCATGACATCACACCAGGTCATGCCTCTAGCCTTAACTTAATAGGACACCACATGAGGCCATGCTGCTAACTACCCCCAAGCCCACCCATATCATTGCACCACCTACAATGGCATCGGCCTGCAGCCTACAAATCTAAATGCCGTATGCCCTGCCCAAATACAGGACATCACCCCAGCACACTGCATGAGGCCATGCCTCGAACCACCCATATCTTCGCACCACTTACGTTGGGACACCCCGTTGTCTTCTACAACACATTCCCAAGTCGCACGACGGCGCAGAGCAACACAAAAGGGAAAACCATCCATCAAGAACCTCAAAGTATAAAGTTAAGTCTCCGAGATGTAGCAATACCACACTCTGCCACAGAGGGGAGTCACAACGTCTTTGCTGCCTCCTCGGAGAAATCTATACTTACTGCTAAAACATTTGGCTTCCGAGTCCGATTTCAGGTGACGCCCCCCCTCCCCACTCCCGCCCCATGTAACGCTTTATGCCATATTCTCTTCGGTTCATTGCTCGGTCGAGGACAGCGATGGGTTAAAGCCGACGCGCTAATTGTATATAATGTCATTTTGCAGAGGGGGAGAAGCACAAGCGAGCCAGAAGTGGGCGGTTCCTTGCCTCGTCCATGACGCGCCCGCTAGGGGAGCTCCTGGATTTGTACGGAACGGTCACTTGCTACAGATCTATCACTGATTTGCATAATGTAACTTATATAAAATGTTCTATGATACGTTGTTTAAGGCGAACACTTAATCTTAAGTTTGTAATATATAAAGCTGTAACGATTCATATTTAAGCAGGTTATAATGATTCAAAAAATTAATATTACTGTTCAGCTAATTAAACCGTTATTTTTTAATGACTTTGATGTCTCTTTATTCCTGGGTGTAAAGTTCGAGTGGTACAGCCCCTAAAATGACTGAGAGGCATAAGGCGGGGTACACCAAACACCAGAGCCTGGAACCCGAGTCCTCATACATACATCACCGTAGAGGAGCACTGTCCATAGGACGAGGGACATGATATATAGTGAGAGGCGGAGCAGTT